>QAGG01000248.1:0-22006 GCA_003138045.1 Penicillium sp. MA 6036
CCGCCTCAGCCTCACCGCCTTCACACTGAACGGCGGAGTGTATGAACCTCTGGCCGTGCGCATCGCGAGGTCTTATCACATTACGACTGTACAATTTCTTGACACAGGTGGATCGTCACGCGCCTTTGGCTCTCCGAAGTTGCCCGGTGCACCCAGCGCGGCTGATTCGAAGCGATAGCTGGAGAGTGCGACAAACTGGATACAACATCATGTCAACATGGCATGAATGGTGACTCCATTGATGAAGACATTGTAAGTGATCTCGTCGGTAACATATGACCACGAAGCTAATTGATCGTTTCGTGTCAAGCGAACGTTCTGCGAACTTCATGAACAGGTAAATTATAAAATCTCGCCCAAGTGGCAAGCTTGCTGACTCGGATCGTACAACAGCGCCCCTCATATTCCCGTCACTCGAGTCGAATGCGAAGCGACCAATCTTGTCTGCTCGAGATTCTCTATACCGATGCGATCGCAAGCTATCTGTCCCTTCCTCATGGCCACTGGTGGCATGGACGAGGAATGACTGGAATGTTCACATCGTCTTTGCCCTTCTCTCAGTCGACACTATGCATCAGTAATGTGCTGATGTGTCTACCGATACAAAGTCCAAGGCATAATGGGCTAAACCACCGTCTGTCTCGGTATTCGAACACCGCGAAAGAATAGGTTCCTTGTGGATCGAATTCCTGGCGTCCAATGGGTGATGCTCATTGTCCTCGGTTGGCATCTCGCGTCTTTTCAGTCAGTCCTGGAACTTCAAAGGCCGAGAAATGCTAGTGGTTTTGTCCACAGCCCGGCCTTTTGGAAGCAACGGCCGGAGAGTGCGATGAACCAGAATACAACATGGCATGAATGGTGCTGCATTGCCTTGCCGAATAGGATTGTAAGTGATCTGTTTGGCAAGTTCATATCACCACGATGCTCACTGATCGTCTCGTCTCAAGCGTACACAGCGTGCCCCCTGCGAACTCTATGAACAGGTAAGTCATAATAGCTCGTCCAAGTGGTAAGCGTTGCTGACTCGGATCGTACAACAGGACGCCCTCATTTTCTCTGCTCGAGCTCCCCTCTACCGATGCGATCATATACTGTCTATCATTTCCACGTAACTACTGCGGCATCGATGACGAGCCAATGTAAGGTCCAGATCGTCTCGGCCCTTCTCTCAGTCGACTCTGTCTCAGTCATGTGCTGATGTGTCTACCCAATACAAGGCTCAAGCCACAATGGGCTTATGCCACTGTGTCTCGGTTTTCGAACACGGCAAAAGAATAACCTCCTTGGAGATCAAATTTCTGACGTCCAACGGGTAATTCTCATTATCCTCCATTGGCATCTCACGTCTATCGATGCCTGGCAGCTCGACAGGAACCGGGGCGAGCTCATATTTTAGTCTGTCTCATGGCGGACGAGTCCTACTTTCGCCGACGAGCAGGCTGTGATTCTGACTGCGTGCAAGGAGAGGGTGAGGCGGGACCCCATTATTTCGAGCCTACAAATTAACATTGGCCATCTCAGGTACAGACCGATAAAAGGAGACGGTAGGGTGTCGAGTCATAGCCGAGTCAACTAGAAAGCCCGAGCAAAGAGACGCCGTCCGGTAGTTTCACCTGATCCTACTCCGCGTTGCTGAGCCGGTCGATGTACTCCGGCGGTTGGAGCTAACAAGCGGAAACGAACAAGAGCAAAGGGCATGTCAATAGAACCAACGGGGAGGATAGTAGCAAGGGAAGATAATCCTCCCCCAAACCCTGAAGTGACTCGAATTGAAGATGTGATATGACATTCCAAATGGGTCCTTCACTGTGCACGGACCCGCAACATAGGAAATGGTGTCGCAGTACTTTTGAAAATGAACCATTCGAGCTAGTTGAATTCAAGCGCTACAAGAGATGTGATGCCATATAACCAACACGGCAACGGTCTCCTATTCGTTGTCATTAGTCACGCAAGAGCATTTAAAAGAACATGACGCCCCTTTTCATTCGAACTTTTGATACCAAGATTTCTCTGGCTCACCTTTCATAATCACCGGCCTATTCAAAAAGGACAAGAAACCCATCAATTACCCGAGGCAGAATGGACGACACATTCAGCACGGTGCTCAAGATGATAAGAGACTTGCACTTCGAGATTGATCTACTTTCTCAAACACTACGCTTGTGCGCAGTCTCTATGATCCATGGCCTAGAAGATACAGTCTCGCAGGGACATGTATATGAAATATTGGGCTTTTGCGAACAATCCATTCGCCATTTGGAGATGTCCAGGAGCTCTAGGCCGATCTTGCTGAATTTTTTGACAAAGAGAGAGAAGGTGAGCACGATATCATGCTCAAAATATTCGCCGGAAGACTGTTAACGTCCTGATGTATGCTAAAGTGGGCTCCATTTCGAACGTAAAAACTGGATTGATTGAGCAAATCAGAAATCTTCAAGCAAGAGTGCTAGCAGAGGCTAGATATATGATCGAGTCAGTTGAGAAGATGAAACGAGATCTTCTGGGACTTTTAAGGAAGCTCCATTGGGAGTATGTGGTCAGCCTTGTTCTGCTACGATGGAAGAAGGCTATGCTACATTGATAAATTGGGGTTTCTGAAGTAGTTTACTACGTTTGATGAGCCGACGAAACTGTCCAAGTGATAGTTCAAAGTGCTTTCCAGAATAGAGCTGTGAAGAACGAGAAAGAGAATATTTGGAATTAATACAATCGCAAATTTACATGATAACTTTTGGAAGAATGGGGTATATACAGTATCCAAGTCAACATCACTCCAAGACGTTACCCTACTCAACGATAAAGAGGCTAGGCATAAAAAACGTCTTGAGGGAAATCATCCCGAGTCCATGCCTCATCCTGAATCAGATTTGGCAGATCAACCGGGCAGCCCCTAGAGCGTGTTTGACAATCGTCAATATTTCTACTCAATTTCTAAAGAGTCTGATTCAATTCCGACCGGCAACGAATGGCAAGTGCTCTCTTATACGACGACATATATATTAGTTAAGTGACAAACTTTGACATAGTGCAATCTACAAGCGCGACACATATTTCTAGTGCCACCAGGGCCACGACGCCATTCTGGGGTTTCAGTACGATTGCAGCTGTGGCAATGAGATTCAAATTTCTAGATAATGAGACCATAAGTAAAGATTTTATCAGAATCACAGGGAGCCCACTTACAGCACCTGACTGAGTTGAATCTTTGCGCGCACAAGGCTGTTCGTCATTTGGCATCCTCAAGCTACTCAGGTGTGAAGTAAACTGTTCGGCATGAGTGATACAAGACCTAGAGGGTCCAGATCGGTACGAAAGTTTACTGATTACAATTATATAACCTTCGTCTTCTTGCAAAGCATACGGGAGTTTCTCTAGAAGGTCTTCGCTTTTAGGCCGAGTAGAAGGGACAATGAAGTTCTCATTCTGGAAATGAGTCGCGGGGGGCCTATTTGGATGCGAAGCCACTTTGCAATGGAAGTGGGGTCGTTGAACTCATACCAATCGTGGTTCAGCGACCCCAGCACCAGACTGATGCTCGCGTTCGAAGAAGAATTTTCGGCATCAAATGGTTCAGGCGACCCCTTTTGCAAGGCATTTGTGTTGGTTGAAGCTTATCCCATCCGTAGGGCGTTCATTTTCAGTTGTGCTATAGGTGGTGGCGACCCTGTGGCTAGCACGTGAGAAAAGGGATCGGGGTGCTGTGGTGCACATTCAGACTTTGATCGCCCAGTCCAGCGCGAGGAAAATGCTGCAGGTGCTGCGGTCTGTTGGAGAACCCTTGATGCTGATGCGAGGTAAATGAAAGTTTCATCTTCACTCAGAGTCTCATGCATAGATGGGAACAATACACCGATGTTTGAGCTCGGGCCGCTCCTTATCTCATAGTCTCCACGTACCAGATTCAGGTGTTGTTTGGTAGTATTTCCACACCCAGCTAGCTTCCTCGCGTTCAAGGGGAACCCAGAAGCACCATGTGGGTCCCGCGCAGATCTTGTTATGGTCTCCATCCGTCCTATATGCTTCATGTATATCTCTGACAGGACGCTACGTGGCTCCCAGAAGCTGCTTCTTTGCTCCCAGCAACCGCACTAAAGTCTCCGGGAGCAAGAGAACTCCTAGGGCCAAGACGTAATTCCCTGATAGAGCTGTCAACAAGAACGTAACTGAATTTATGAGTGGGAATAGAGAGCCTACAAGTTACGTACAATTTTATGCAGCTGTCAGGGATCGCGGTTGCTTGAGGTTGACCACTAGGTTAAAAAGGACAATACTAGATCAACGACCAAACATCCAAGCTACTATATATACTCGATCTCCTATAGAACCAAACTTGATATTCTAGGAGTTGACAACCCTGTCAACGGGCACGTGGTTTTGATTCCCCGAGGTGTGGGTAATAGACCTAAAAAGCTATGTCGAGTTTTCTAGGAGCTACGTGGCTTTTTGTCAGGGACATACATGAAACAAACAGGATACAGTAAAACCGGTTTAGTACGATACTGGCTTAGTGCGATAACCTAGTTAGTGCGTGTTGGAGCGCCTGTTTTGATGGTATTGTTCTGTCATCCTGATACGCACTACTCATGCATTAGGGTTAGACCTGTATTTATATTACTGGATTGTGACCCACACAGCTCCACAACAATACAAACAACATACACATGCTACAAGACGAAATCCAAGCTGGACCGCGCTAATCCAAATATGGTTTGGCCGAAGATCCCCTCTCCCAGAATAGAACCTGTGCATGTATCACCTAGCGTCGAAAGAAACCATGATAGATGTGTTCTGATTATTACTAGCGTAGATCCCCATGCATGTTCTTTTCTTGACAAGGGTAGTGGGCCCAATAGTACTCGAGATGTAGGAAGCCTTATTTATTACTTACAACTGAGTAAAAGTTTACAACTCAATGCGAAAACCTGATTATTAAAGTGATCAAGTTTTACCCGCGCATGACGCTATGATATATTTCTTCGCTTTCTATTTGTCGGCTACTTCTTCCGCAAAATATACTTATTTATTCAAACAGGGGTAAGAATAGGATTTTAATACTACCAATTTCACTACAGAGGTATAAAGGATCCCGACTCTGCACCTCCGAACAGCATTCCTTTATTCGTTTACCGACATCATACTCGCACAATCAATTTGTTCAAATTCGATTCGTTCTTATGATCCAGATCCCAGATCTGTTCGATCGTTGAAAAGTCCGCCAAACGAAAACGCATATACCTCAGCCGCCGCCCTTTAATCCCAAGACACATGACGGGACAAGATTTTTGGGGATTCGATTCTGCTCCTGACTCTTTGCGAAATCCATATCTAGGCTGCTTCCAGTGTGAAAACAGGCTCGATAGATCAAATTATCGAAGCGGGAACATTCCAAGTTGTCAACAATCTGCTCCTCAAACCAAGCGGTCCAAGCCACATCTGTCAGGCACATCAAAAGCTTCGACTCTAGAATGCACAATGAGCATCCACGAATCTTATCAAAAAAAAGAGACAGTTGCTCGTAATGATAAGGATTTCTGGGGGTTTGACTCTACCCCGTTAGCGCTGCCCTCGAATCGAACCCCGACAGAGGATGTCGTAAAGTTAGCTTCTCAAAAGCTGGCCTCATTACAGCGGGCCCACGAGGACCATAAATAGTCTTGACTGCTTTAGTCAAAATAGTGAGCTATGGACTCTGATTCATCTCTTGTCAGTGGTTGATTATCACTAGAGCCCGTTTCGGCTCGGATCTACAGAAGAGGAGCCTACTAAGAAGCAAGCCACTGAGTCTGAGGCTGTATGGATGTACATGAAGAGGAACAGCTGTTTAGTGATAATCCATTGCTACGTACGAGACCTGTTACGCCAACCATACAATGAGGTATAGGGAAAGCGGAGGAGGTGCCTATGCACCAACGGAGCCGCCTGTTGATACATCACCTCGCTTATCTTCTTGCATACGCACAGAGGCATCCTGTACAAAAGGAGGAGCTGGGTCCTCTTAGGAGGACCAGCGATTAGTCTGAATATCATCATACCCATATCAGGCACATCTCACATTCTTCACTCGTATCTATATAGTACCAGGACACCATCAGGGGATCGTCCTAACACTGCTAGTCTAATTCAACAGTTTGATAATCTGGCCAGGACGAAGGAGAGAACGAATGCTGGTAATTGGAAGCTTTAGAGCTTTGGCTTTACGCAGCGTCTCGCTCTACAACGCTGTTTTTTCGAGTATATCTCGACTGGCGGCATCATATATCTTCACGGCTTTGCTTAACGGCATTGGAGGGTAGCTCTACTCCCCTGATTCTATGCAAGTTCTGATTCAACGTTCACCCATGCCCTATACTTTGTCGGGGCATTCGTTGATGCACATATGTTCCCTGATTGCATCCATCTTTTACACTTCAAATCTGGGTTACTTCTATATGTATCTGAAACACTTGAGCGCATGGTCGCATGAGAATTCGATTTCGCTTATATTCATGACAGTTTTGGTAATGTTTATTTGATTCTGTCAGGATAGAGGTGTACGGTGATTGACGCGTGCAATATCAGATTTGCACACGTAATACTGCGTCTTTCTGCAGGTGTTTATTATCAAGGAAGCATCGGGCTACTATTATTTTGATTTGAGGAAGACATGAAATTATATGTATGTTAATTGCATCTGTGAACTACATGGAATAGCAATACAGTCGAAATCTATACCCTCATTTTCAACACCTGCTCCCGTAAGCAGACTACGTTATCAGTATTTTAATGCTCTCACGACTGTTTTCATCATGACGAGAAGGCACTCTCCACTAAAACGCGATATAAGCCTTGAGATCTAGCGCGTGTGGCGCGCAAGAGACAGTCATCCACGTGCTGGTAGACCGCGCAAACTTGAGTACAATTTAACGGAAGTCAAAGAGTGAAGCTGGAGACGCGTTTAACAGCGTACCGAGTCTGCTGGGAGATTCAACTGAAGGTGAAAGAGGGAAAACAGACACCGTCTCGTGGGCCAGGACGGTCCAGGCCGTGCTGGACTGCGCCGAGGCAACCCAACGGCTTCGCAAACGTGCGCCACGAGGGCAGCTTAGCAATGTGAACGGCCATTAGGCTACAAGAGGCCTCTTAGTTCGTTTTCAAGAAGTGGATCACTGTACATGAACGTACAAGGGTATGTATAGTTTGGTAGCCTGCATATCCCTTTCATAGTTGCATTCTAAACCACAACCCACTAGGCTGGGTACGGATTCGTATTTTGATCTAGTTGGCGAAATGAACTGGCTATGAGCATGTATTGCGTTACCTTTGAGCGCGCCGGTTCGATCCTCACAGTCTGCGTTCCTGGACACCCAGAGCCACCAGTAGACGGCCTATGATTGGCCACACAGCCAGGCAGCAAAGCTTCATACGCGCTCCCAGCCAAGTGTTTATGGCTTATGGGGGAGATTTGGGTTGGGTACGCATTCATATTTGGGTCTAGTTGGGAAATCATCATTGCAAGGGGTCAGGGTAAATGAAAACACACACACTTACACCCCTGTAATGTAACCTCCATGTATGGAATTAAAACATTGCCATGTCTATAATACCTAAAAAGGGAAATCCAGTCTAAATCTAGGTTGCCTGATAGTTCGCAACACCCACCCTGTTGAGTAACTAACCCTTACTGGATTTTCCGAATCGAGCGCCGCTTGTCGCGCTGCGTCGGGCTTTTTGCATGTTGGCGCATGTATCATCACATGCATTTCATTGGTATGGCGTAAGTTTTAAGCCACCGCCCCCACCACACCAAACCAGCGGGCACGATCTAAGTCTCAGTAAAAGACAGTTATGTTGACCAAATTTGACAGCCAGATTTATCTGCACTCACCGTGAAAAGTCTATTGGCAGTAAGGATGCATACATACATACCTGGTTCACTTGGCGCTAGCGTACAAGCAATGCGCAGGTTTGATTGCTGTATTTGTGACTCCGTGCGACGTATGGTACATGGTACTAAAAGCACCAATACCCCCCCACACCCTGCAACCACCTTTTCCATTGCCGTACCCACGTCTCTCATATACTCTGCTAATTCTTCTCCTATCATCATTCGATCGCGGTTCTTTTCATCCCCCGGAGTATCTATCAAAAATGGCGCGAAAACATGAAAAGTGGACTGAGGTTCTCCTCAGGAAGGCGATTGGTGACGCTATTTATAGTCGTTATCTACAAAAACAGCCAATCGATCGGGAAGCCATCAAGAAAACATACTTGAAAAAGAACCCGAACCATGCAGATTTTATCAGAGCATTTGTGGACAGGTAAGTATATCACTGTAACTTATATGTCCAGTTCCTAAAGACAGCCTAAGCTACGCGAGTCAACTCGAGTTAATGTCGAGAAGCGACAATCGAATCGAAACCGAAGGATCAGCTCAAGTCCAAAGCATACCGTTGTCCACTCCCACTCTTTCACAGCGGTCTCAAGGTCAGGCCCAGCATCCTGTATCATCCGGTATGTCTCGGAAAATATTAGAGGGGCGGTACAACATAACTGGCTTTGGTTAACGCGCTCTATGTAGATACAGGTCAACAATCTCATGGCCGTCTCGACGCAGCCCTCGATAACTTTGAGGCAGCGAACTTGGTCATTGACAGTGATATTGGCCGCATAGTCAATAGCCGTCTACAAGGTAGAGCTTCCTTTTCCATTCCCTTTTTGTCCGAATTTGCGGTATTTAAAATATCTGGCAGAATTCAAAGATCACCTTGCCGGCAACCTCCATAGGAGGGAAACGGGGACCTCTCAGTCCTTCCCCTCCCTAGAGGTACAGTGGCAATTTTTGAGCTTTAGTGAAGACCAAAGAGAAGAGGCAATGGATGATGTACTCAATGAACATGCCATCCTGGTATCTCCCTTGCTAGAAAGGTTCGGATATTGCTTGCCTTCTCAATGTATGCTGTTCGGGAATATTGTCAGTGGGAATGAATTATCAGATTGCAGAATAATGTTGAATGCGAATATTCCATTTTCTGCTTTTGTCTGCGGCGTGCAAGGGAGTGGCAAGTCGCACACCACGGCTTGCATGATCGGTATGTTTCTAATCCTACCCTAGACCACCAGTCACTGATATTACCTTAGAGAATTGCTCTATGAGGCTGCCGGAATTGGGAACCCTGAACCAGTCCATATCGACTCTTGTGCTGCAGTTTGACGAGTATACATCAACAACGAGCTCACAGCCCAGCGAAGCCGCCTTCCTAGCCAGTGCTCTACCGCAATATGCTCATGAACAGCCGGTCCCACTGCGCGTCCTAGTCTCTCCAACAAACCTTTCTAACCTCAGGGGCATGTACTCCCAGATTCCCAATATCGAGATTCAACCGTTCAAGCTTCAACCTAAGCACCTCAACATAAGCATGATGCTGTCGCTTATGTCTGTTTCTCAATCTGGCGCTATCCCCCTCTACATGGCACAGGTTACTCGGATCCTTCGGGAAATGGCGATGGAAAGCGGCGGATACTTTGATTATTCTGACTTCAGGAGCCGTCTGAACAAACTCAAGCTTGGCCGTTCTCAGACACCTTTTCTATATCAAAGATTAGATCTGCTTGACTCTTATCTCGACCTTGATGGCACGGGCACAAGTGACTACTTTATTGACGGCGGTGTCACTATCTTGGACTTGTCGTGCCCTTTCGTCGACCAAAGCACTGCTTGCATTCTATTCCGTATCGCCATCGACTTGTTCCTCTACGCTCACCCTTCCCGAGGAAAGATGATCGTAGCTGATGAGGCACACAAGGTGAATTCTTCCTATTGAGGTATCCTGATTATTCATTAACATCAGCGGGTAGTATATGGCCGATACATTCGCTGCGAAGGCACTTACCGAGACTTTCCTAACTATTATCCGCCAGCAACGACACTTGGGAGTGCGTATAATCATTTCCACGCAAGAGCCGACGATCTCGCCCCAGCTGATCGACCTCTGCTCATTGACTATAATCCACCGATTTACGAGCCCTGAATGGTACAAGACAATCGAAAAGCATGTTCCGATGGGTGGTGAAATAGCTCCACATCAGGCCGACAGTGCTAGAAAAGGTATCTCTCGAGTTGCCAGGCTCCGAACTGGCGAGGCAATTGTGTTCGCTTCATCAGCGCATCTCATTGGAGAGGATGGCAACATTATGAATACTCAGCATGAAACCTTCAAAGTAATGATTAGGAAACGGATTACATGGGATGGTGGACGGAGCATTGTTTGCATTCGCTAGACGAGCTACTTTCTCACTTGGAAATTTGCACTTTCAGTACTGTAGTTATTACGCACATACAGCCGCGACCAACGTGGAACCATACCAACCCCCAAAGGATCTACATTCGTATTTGCAGGTTACTATGAAACTTAATATGAAGGCCGAATTGTCTGGTTGCATGTGCATGCCTTTTTGAAACGTACTATTTGTGCTTTATTTAGAGTTTTGTGGTATAGGATCTATGATCAGAGCCTAACTATACGCTCTGATCCACATGGCATGCCTTGATGGGGGCGGGGTGGGTATATTCACAGGTGGTCGTTGATGATCGAATTTAGGAGCAAACTTTCCTATCTTTGGAGACGCATATTGGGTGGTCGGGATCGATGCTGAATGACTCAGCTTGCATGAGGGAAACCTGTGAAACTTACATATTAGAATCCCTGATGACTTTGAATTCGAAGACCACCTTTTCCCCTAGATAACCCACCCAGTACTACGATTACAATGGTGAGCATTCGCTCGGTCGCATACCATATCAATGCGCCACCAGCTTTGATTGTGGCACCCTTAATTGATATATCCAAGTTTCTTACGTAGTCTCAATTAACGTTAAAATTCATCATACGCACTGTGAACTGTACTGTGGAGAGATGTGGTAGCCAGCTGTATCACACATGAGGGGATAGTCTCCGTGCCTGAAACAAGGAAAGAATGTTTGCTGCTCAACACTTACTTAGTAGCCTCCTTAAAGACTGGCTATTGGCGGCGTCTCGATGTACCCTTTTCCTTTTACGGTATTATAAACAGAGTGCTGATTCAATTCAATACGTATAAGAAAATAGATCTAAAAACTTGCTATCATGTACGAGCCTCTTTCTCCTCACGGTGTCCCGAAAGCAACAATACGAATTTCATTTGCCCTTTCAAAAGAAATATGACTATTGCAAGAGATTTCTGAGCTCCTGCGAGCCTTTTGGCAACTTCAGGATCTCTTCCGGTGCCAGTGTTTCTAAAGCAAAAAGATTGTTCCTCCTCATATCCTCATAAAGAATATGTTTAAAAACTTGCTCTGCTGCCTTGCTAATCTCCCGAAGAAGACTTCCTTGCGATTCTTCGAGGACCTCCACAAAACTTTCAAATGCCTCATCCGCCGGACCAAGAATACTTGCATGATCAGTTACATTTTGTCACGACTCCATAGTGATATAGACTCACATTTTTTCGATAATCATGGGGCCCGCCACGTCACCGGACCGATCGAAATGAAGTAGGCTTAGAACAGCATCCCCAAAGCAGTCCGCTAGAATGTGTAGGCGTTGTCCAAATTTTCGAAATCCCAACATTTTTCGGCGCCTGCTCTTGTAAATAGCTGAGTTATGCTCCACGTCTGGGAAAAAATCCCTCATCATTTTATTGACTGCTGTAGCCGCTTCAATCTTCCTCGGGTTGCCTCTTGCTCTCGGCTGGCCAATAAGCTCATCGTTGGACGCTAACTCAATAGCGAATCTTGAGGTGCGCCCCACCGGACTGCAGGTGCATCTGTAGAAATGCAGGATATGGTTACATCGCAAGATCTGGAGAAATGCCGCGTTGTCTTGAATTTCGCCGATGATTTCGAAGCGTTCGTAAATGGTCAGCTCACGTGATACCCATCTTCGCCTTTGAACGCTAGGTCCTTGGTCCACCAGCTCTCTCGTGTATTTCAGGGCCGCCCGAAGAGCAACAAGTGATTGAGAGCCACCCACCAAAGCTAAAAAGGTACTTAGACTGGAGAACGTCTCTGAGCCCAGATTGAGTAGCTTGTCCTCGATTTGGGGCCTGAAATAAGTGTCTTCGGGGAGCGGCAAACCCAGAGCCCGAGTCATCTCAGCTTCTCGACACAGTGATGATCTGAATTCAATATCAACACATCTAGACTTTCTCTTGTGTACTTCCATACCCCTAGCGTTTTTTCGCTTGCGTGGGAAACGCTGACCTGCAGATTGTTGGTTCGCGGACTGGCCTGAGAAGCCATGTGGTTGGTGCAAGTCAACACTAACCGAGAGGTGATCGTTTACTCTGCGAGGAAGAGCATGCTGTTCAACTTGTTCAGGTGGGATCTCTACCTCATGGACTTTTTCATGGTGCATTTCTCGATGCGCAAAAGGATGATGAATCCCAAGGACTTGCCTCTCTAACGCCCGTTGACCTGAGTCTTCGGTTAAAGGAGACTGCGAACTCGAGCCGGCGAAAGAAAGCCCACCCGGAAGGGTATCTTTCAACCATCCATTATCATTGTAAAGGCTTTCAAAGTTAGACAAACCCCCTAGATCCGGAGTGGTCGGAAAATCTGGCAAAGGGGGAATCTCTTGACTCCAAGCATCGATTTCACTAGTCTGGGCGGGGTCACTATCCACCAAGGAAGGCAAAAGCAGCAGATCGTTCTGCTCGTCTTTGAATATTTCCATCAAGTTGAACTGATCAAGGTGCTCATCTAGGACGCTGTGCACAATTAGAGATCTATTTAGCACGTTCCTGGGGTTACTAGAGTAGACCTACCCTAGAGAGTAAAGTCCCTTGGCCACGGACATGAAACATTTCTTCCTGAGGTATATGGCTCCGATAAGGGCACTTGTCGCTATCGCAAGAACGCCGGACGAGCGAGCGCCAGGCCGACAATCAAATTTCAAGTGCTTGTCAATGCCAGTACGCTTTGTAATTTCTGCACGGTGTTGGATACCGTTGACACGGGATTTGAGCTTCGATGTAAAATCTCGAGAGTGTCAGTTTGGAAAGACTCGCAACAGGTTACCAATGGATACCTCGAGATAATGCAGCGAAGGCAACACTGGAATCAATCAAGAACCCTGTCGCCGCCAAGCCCACTTGGGCTAATATTCTGTTTCCATCCGGCAGAAGTTCGTCTACTCCAGCAGCGGTTAGCGCAGCGTCTATGTCTGAATTGGTCAATTCTGGACATGCGACTAGATTTCGAATGAATTTCGCAGAATCCTCGCTCATTTCGAGTGTACGAAGAATAAGATAAAGAAGATGATTGTTAAAAAGTTCCAGATGCAACGGTTAGGAAATTAGGCAAAGGCGAGCTGTGACATCAGTCGCTCATTATGTATAGAAATATGGCCATGTTGGCGAAAGGAAAATGTGTCATCCCCAGCAAACCGTGCGTCTGGCCGACTGGGCACTCTTGCATAGAACAGCGCATACCCACGTCGCGGAACTTGATTGGTTATCCCCGGAGGAAGTTTCGCGCCGGGAGTGCAGATTCGACGTATCATATGCATAAATTGGTAATAAGAGGAAAGAGACAGGCGTCTACTTTAAGTGCATATAAAAGGAAAAAAGAAAGGAAAACAACATCTACTCTGCAGACTGCGTACAAAGGGGATACAAAAGTTCTTTTGTTCTACACTGTTTTGGGGGCAGGGATGGAAGCGATGCTGGGAAAGGCAGACAACTAGGCCTACCAACTCCAAATGGCACAACCCTCTTACTCCGGCTAATCTTAACACATTGGTCAACATCGCAAGCAGATTTGCAAGGACAGACTCAGGTAGTTGCTGGTCCATAAACAGAGGATGGAGATGAGGCTTGAGAACCATTTAAACATCGCTTCAGGTTCTTTATCCTTCCAAACATATGAAGTACAGTAAGCTGGGCCTCGAATCATCAACACAGGAACTAATGCGAGCCAATTACAGCCCATCTGTTTCTATTGAGCCAGTGATCAAAATGCTAAGGCGTCCGCAGGCGGACTCAACTAATTGAAGGTTACGGTACTTTGTCAGCCTCTCTGCATTCATATTTTTTGACAAGATTCGCAACTGGGAAGGCGTGAACGCTAAAGATCTCTACTAAAGTACCATTGCTGACATTGGGTGACGCTGCTTTCCAACATGATAGATTGTGACCATGCAAGCCCTGCCACGATGGAGAGCGCGTTCAATCCTACGCTTAAGCAGTGTAAATGAATAATTGAGTAAGAAAAATCTTGCATTCACAATAACTAAAGTCTATTTCTTCTGCAGCGATTGCAAGCTCGCAGCCTGCATTGATGACATTCAAATATGTATTCTCTCAGAAGATGAGAACATTCTTCACACCGATGGGGCCCTCGTACAAATTTCCATCGATCATGCCGGCACTCGTGGTTGTCTCGAAGCTCCTGAACTGTTCTTGCAACTAAAGTATCACGAGGGCTCTGTGCAGAAGACGGTGCCGGAGCAACCGAGTGTGGCTCTTCCTGTATCCCTTGAATATGAGCTTCGTCAATATCTGGCGAAATCTGTTCTACCAATCGATATTCATGGATATTTGGCAGGGGAGGGTCAGCCCGTGGATGACCTTCTTCTCTATCCACAATTTGGTATGCACGTGCAAGGAGACGATGTTCGTTCCATTGTTCACATTCACAATCCTTCCATTGCTCCCCACAATTGTAACAGAATTGGGCACCACAGCGGCAGCTATTATGATTCACTGTCAGAAAGCAGGGTAGTGAGGGGAAGATAGGGGCACAGACGTCATATGATTGCAACCGTGATCTAGTTCCACTAGTCGCCAGCAGGAATAACAGCGTTGCCATACATTTTCTTGTGCCGCTAGTAACAGCTGCTGCATAGCAGGGTCATTCGGACAGTCGCCCGTATGTGCTCGCCCTTTGCAAGTTATACAAGTCGTGTGCTGGCACTCTGGACATGTGGCTACTTCACCATCGATATGGGATTGCTCAATAAAGACAGAACATATAGTGGAGTAGCAGTACGTTCTGTTTGGCGTTTCAAGCTCAATCCTTTTTTTCTCGTACAGCTGGGCGATATCAGACTTGAGAAATATGCGAGCCGTGCTCAAATTGATGGGTTGGCGGCAGCACCTTGGAGAGAATAGCAATTCGTCTGTTATTGAGGCTTTGTAAAGAGCTTCCAAACAAGAACGACAATACTCGTGTTGACAGGGGGCCCGCGCCACGTTAAAGAACTCTGTATTATCTCCACAGGCGACACATTGAACCATTCGTAAGAGTGATTGATGAGATCTTCGAGCTGCCCAAGCAGATGATTCGGGAAGGCCAGCTTCAGTACCAGTCATGCCTCCGTTCTCCCTTTTGTAGTATCCTTTCAAGCCGGACACATACAAAATCTCGAGTTTTTCCAGAGTCTCATCATCTAAACCCGCTGCTTTTGGCTCGAAATCATTGGGCGAGACAAAATGTTCACCATCTATCCATAGACACGCAACGATTCGATCTTTAGATGCGCTCTCTTCTTCCACTTAGGTTTCAGCCAAGATGCGCCCATCCGCTTGAATCGCGGCTGCAAAACTCATGGCCATTCGCCTATCCTTGAGAGCATGTGAGACTGCTTCCAGCTGCTCTTTCTGTAAATAGAAAGACAGCTCTTCGTCTGTAGGATCCCGAGATTTGCCTTTGAAGGTGTTCGAACAAGAGCAGGCGTCTTGGAGTTGTATCTGGATAATCAGCTCAGCTGTAGGCTGATCCAGTTCTAAAATACAATCCATCGAGACAATTGGAATGGATTGGGCAGAGAGTTTTAGTATGAAGCCATGGAGTTTATTGAGAAGCAATGTTGAGATGTATTATATGAAAAAGCCCAAATGCTCACCGCAGGTTGAGTCTTTGGTACAGGTACGATATATTTACTTCCCCCACCGGTTGGATGCTTGTCTTGGCAACTGAACAGGCTTCGCTTGGTATCGGACAGACTATAGGTTTCATCCAATCCCTCTCCCGAAGCTCCATCTTAATGTTAGCAATATGTATCAAGACGTCTCGTCGCAGGTCTTTGTGTTTGCTCAAGTATCTACGATGAGTCGCCGCAAGCAACGGTACTTTTTATTCTTGAAAAGCTGAGAAGGACCTAGAAATAAATATGGCTAGAATGTCCATCCTTTCTACTCACGAACCAACACAATAGATCATCAGCATATCTTCTTTCGGCGGTTGACTTTGTAGATCGGTGCCCTTATTCAACTCATTATCAAGACTTAAACCAGCTTCACTCCCCCCGACCGGCACTTCGAAGCCAGCAGTAAATCTCTCGAGAGCCTCGTTCGTCACTGAAAAGGCCGGATCGCAGACTTTGACGGCCAACTGATTCTTGATTCTGACGTCACGATACGCAAGCACCCACCGTCCTCCAGATTCTTCGATCAGGCCTTTGCATTCATTCCTAGCTTCCAAGAGCAGAGTCTTTTTCATTGGGTTTCCATAGCTGGAAACGACAGGAGTTTTCCCCACTAGACATAATGCTAAAGATACGATATTACAACAAAGGTGTTCATTTACCCCGACAATCTGATGGATCACATCAGGATTGTAATGAACCTTGTTTTGAGTAATTATTATTGGTTTTCAACCTTTTTGATCGAATATTTGCAATAATCAACTACATACAGCAGAATTCGGAAACGGTTTACCCCTCAAGCACACTCACATTGGCTCTCAGCTCGTACCCCAAACGGTTGCTGTCTTGAGTTGGATAAGTGATAAGATAACACCCAATGATAGGCTAGGGTTAGTTATAGCTAGTCAGAAACCGGAAAGACCGCGTTTCGGGTACGAGCTGGGAAACACAGTATGAGTATCTGAGGGATAAACTGTTTCCGAAATTAGCTGTACCAATAGGCTTTGCTGTTGGGAGAGATGTCGGAAATCTTGCAGTTCATGGGAGGTCATAGCCCCAAGGTACACTTATGCTGGTATGACTTCGCGATCGGAGAATGATGTGAGTAGGGTTTCATTTCTTTGTTTGCATTCCTTCAATCAACCATAGAACTCTGGCTCGCTACAGAGTCAACCTGGCAATCAATTAGTAACTCAATTCATATATGTTGGCTTGTGAGGGACAAACATTTCTAGCCGAGTAGCCCAATCCTCCCCTGATTTGGAGCAGTGCCCAGCTCTACAACCCTCGCAAAGTTGACTGTTATGAGGACCTCTGCTTTCGCCGGATGATGGAGGCCTCTCCACCCGAATTCCATTCTATTTCTTAATCCAGTAAGCGATTCTCTCGGCGTATGACTGGTCCAAAACCGGTCGGCTCAGCGAGCTGCAAGCTTTGCAGCGTTGGTGGTATACCCTGGCATTGTACCTTTGCTCTGGATAAAGACGGATTGTGATAGCGATCATTTTGCTGGACCATCCTTTGGACTTGCATGCGCGTTTATTGCACAGAAAACGGCCCATAATATTTGTGTCGCGCATTCGAGTGCATTTCATCTCATCATCATCCTCGTAAAACTCAAAATGGAGGTCTGCTTCGACTAGCAGGCTAGATATCTCATCGTGAAGAGCTTGATACATGGACCATGTCGTAACAGGCATTGTGTTCTTAGTTTGAGGCGGGGCAGTTGAGGCCAAAGCTGCAGCAGGAGAAGTCCTGGGGTTCGATTCAATCAAGAGCTCCTCGCGCCACCGCCGGCGGAACAATTCGAGCTCGGCATTACCTTCCATGATCGTGATTCACAGTTCACTTTAGGCACAGACAAAGAGCGGTAATGAATGATGCATGCGCTTCAAGAGACAGCGGAAGACCGGAAGGGGGCGTGAATTTATACTAATAACTGAAATAGCGGTGGCAAGCTTATACAAGCAAACGTATATTACATGCACTACATTAAGATTTATAGACGTATTTATCTAAAAACCAAAATTACAGACTGATGCACACAGCTCGTGGCCCAGACACCCGCCTCAATGCAAAGCAATCACTACGAACTGACTATTGACAGAATTGGGACAGGCCCACTGTAAGCGCCGTTATAGAAGCGCAGGCACTATAGAGGAAAAGATAAAATTCAATGCGTGGAACATATTATGAGCCAGGTAACGTTGTGAGGATTCATACAATACATTTCATAACAAAAAAAATATTTGAATACGGCAGGGCTGATTAAGAAACAGTACGTAGTAATTTTCTCCTGACCCAAAGGCTCGGCATACCTAAGAAAATCGCTGATCGAGGGAGAAGCTGTCTAGTAAATGCGTGTTATTGCTTTCGAGAGACACCGAGCAGAGGTGATTACATGCTGAACGCTCAGGCTGCAGATCTATTTCCTAATTGAATTAAAACCATACTCTGTTTATATTACCGAAAAAGGAAAAGCGCACCTGGCGAGTTCAACAAGGCTAGTATGTGCCGAATGTGTTATTCACGTACTTGAATACATGAAAAGGCCTTCCGCCGAATTTTGCGTCAGTAATCCACCCTGACTACAACTTAGAAGGGCAGCGCTTCCGACAGGGTTGCTTCAGGTAGATTTTATTTCTATCGCCTCATCTCTATTTATACTACAGCTTACTCTAAGAGCAGTTCGGGATTCGAACAAATCAGCTAAACCGCGAATTACATATCACAATAAACTTCTCAAAATTTGAAGGCGAGAGAAGGCGGTAATGATATATATCAATATAATGGGATATTCAGCCTCCTCACAATCAAACTTATAGTAAGCCACAAACCTATATAGATCAATCGAATCATAAGTTTTCCACTTCTGCTTAAAATATCTTCGCTTTTTGACTTCCTAGAAACGAACAGCATCGAGAGCTCCGTGACTCTACACGAAAACACAAAAAAATCACAACCTCCCATTGGTTCTCGGGTTCGTGCGTGCTATTTACCAAATTAACCTCTGACAGAGCCGCTTCGATGTCGTTGCATTGCCGGCCCGATTATTTATTAGCTTTACGAATACCAAAATCGGATGATCAACAGGCGATTAGGGTATGTAGCTGGGAGCAGCGGTGACCAGAGAGTCGCCGCCGCTTACCCCACCAACCTGTGTATTAAGTTTGCGAACATTGGAGTGTCACGCCTACATATCTTTGACGAGTGATGGATTAAACAAATGCACACTGGGCAGTGGCTTCCCTGGTCAAGATTAACACTTCATCATGGCTGGAGGAAAAGTAAGATCTGCTGACAGAAATACTGCGGGCGGGTAATTCAATAGGTTTATTAGCCAGATTGCATGGGCGACTGAGGGGAGGAAGGGGTGATTTGACGGGGTAGTTAACATGGTCAACTAATTTCTATGCAAACATTTTTTTTACTGTTATTCAAACGGTTTGGCCTCACAGTTCGGTTTGTTTGGTCATATTGAGATCTTAGATAAATGTGATGGTGTGAAAAACGAGTAACTACAAACAACTGTTTACTTCAAACCTCGGCTGAGCAGCTTGTTCATTTCATCAGATCTACACTCCACTCTCTTTGTCATCAATTAATTGCCTGTTTATTACTATAGTTCTCTAATTGCTCCATGCAAGCAACCTTCAATTGACTTAACCAGCCATCCGCACTTTCCTGCCAAAACTTAATTTCTGACTTCACAGCCACTTGGTTGACCAGCGCAGTAGAAAACCCTGCTTCTGTGTTTTGATTATTTGATTCTATCTCTCTGTGTATTTTGTTAATTTGAACCGTGTTCCCGGGCCGCTTCGGCATTCTGCTCGTACGGTACACCCTCCCTGTTTCATTCAATAGAGGGTGGATCGAAATTAGTTTCACCACTTGCATACAGATATTCTTTCTCGAACCCTTTTTCGAAACACGCTATACCTATTACAATTACTGTTCCCCTGAACCTCTGTCCTGGCAGTAACCCAGTACGGTTGTAAATAACAAATTAAAAATAGCTTCTGTATTAGACTCGTAAGGTCTCTTGAAATTCTGAAACGTCGACCCCGCAAACAGGCCAAACAGATGGGGATCTATCCTCTTTCTTCTGTTCTGGAGACGTGGCAGGGATTTGAATCCCACTCCATCAACCACTTGCATCTAAAGCGACCGTTCCGAATGAGCTCGTCAGAGCCTTGAAATGAGGGCGATGACTATGAATTCATATCCTGATAACCGTGATTTTGGACCGCATGACTACGAACCCAGAGATCAAGATTCGCAATATGCCCCCACTCCACGATACAGTACTACGGTCGCACGCCAGCGCCAATCTGTTGGCTTAGCCCTGCCCCCAACTACATGTACGTCTTGTGGGAATTTTCAGAAATCCACTCAGAGCATCCCTTCTTTCTTGAAGCCAGATCAGATCTCCGAGTTTGTCATCGATCTCGCTAGGAACATGGACAAAGACCAGTTTTGACCGACAGGTCAAGAGGGCGCCTAGGTTCTACAGCGACAGAGTTTCAATATTTGCACCCCAATGGGTCTAACTCAAGATTTGGAATAAAAGGAACACCAAGTAACTTTCTATCTCAAGCAGCCCTTTCCTGACAACTGTGTAGAAATACTCGCTGAAGCACATCACTCAGTATTTCTCTTTCTAGACCTTGATAGGAATGGGTCTCCATCGTAAAATGTTCCGAAACTTCGAGAACCCTAATCAACCAGGACGGATACTCTGACCAAGTTCCAAGGTCTTTCAAGTATACTCCCGAAGAGACGTGTTCAATGCGAACTTGGCAGGGATGACTCTGTAGTAATGAGAAGTTCTCTAGGCGATGGTAAATACTGGAATGTGATTGACCTCATCATTGAGCAATTTTCACCCCCACTTACTCTCAATCAATTGAATCCATTGCAAGATTTCACCAGCTGCATCCTGGTGTAAGCTTTGATTCGAGAACATTGAACTTAGTATAAAGGTATAATGAGCGTTGTACCTTGTGCCCCAATCCTCTCTCTTGTTTGCGCCGGAGACTCGTCAATCATTTCGCTGATATTCATTTCGAGGGCAATGCCGTTTGCCAGACTAGAAAATATTGGAAGTCCAAAAGAGTCAAATTCCTTTCAATATTACCTCGAGGTGTACCTAGCTAGATATAGCTAAGCAAAAGGATCTCAGTGACGCGCCGTATTCCATCTTAGCATCATCTAAGAATGCATGGCTACCCGCGAGCTGAAAATCTTATGCAATCTTAGCACGTGTTCAAGCGTCATTGGCCATGACCCCTGACCCTTGTTAATGCCAGTGCACGGAATCGCATCTTGCATAGAATTGGATGTGCCACTGATGCCAGCTCTCATAACCATAAGCCCAAATACACTTGGTCGAACCTCTTACTCCGCTTGCTGCCCCTCGAGGGAATGGAGGAACATTCGAAGACCTACGCGTCTTAACCTTCTGTAGCCTAACAAGATGGTTGGGAGGTTATAGAGCACATTTAGAAGCATCGATACAAATAGATAATATTGTCAACAAAAGAGGGTCGCCAGTTTACTAGTGCGCCCGAGGAATATTCAGCACCCCTCTGCCTGATGATCGTAAGGCTCTCAACGACCTTACTAAGCTCATCCCCTATTTATTCTGCACTTTCTGGAGTATATAGAAAACACACTCTCAAGTACTCAATTGGCTATGCCCGTACTAGTCCGTACTGTAACGACCACGTTGCGATAGCATGTTCTAACTAGTCTGTAAGCCCAGATCTCGGCCCGACGTTTTCCCCGGCCCAATCCGGGGTTTCAACTACTCCAAGAAGCAAGATATCAAGATTCAACAGCAACGACCTGGTAATAAAGGTCATGAAAAACAATGGTGACACTTTAGACCCGTTTGCATAGGAACTACGAAGAAAAAGTCAAATTTTACCAGGATTTTGTACTGTTCTGGCACTTAGAGAATTCGTGAGCGTCAGCACGTAGACACATATATTTCATATAGACAGAAGTAGGTGTATCTTCCTGTTCGAGTATGACACTTTCATCAGTGGAACTCCTCATTTTTAGGTTCATAGAATTCAACTTTATACCCAAAGATAGCTAATTTCTCACAATGGGTGTCA
>QAGG01000249.1:0-21935 GCA_003138045.1 Penicillium sp. MA 6036
AACTCCATGGATACTGTGGAGGGTTCTTCATGATCAGCCTTTCCACAACCTCAGCCAAGGCGAACAGCTTCAGTGTGGGCGCGTCCATCTCGGCTGCATCGATCTGGCAACTGAGCTCCACTCCCGCTGCGACATGGACTGCCGTCAGTACTTTATGCCCATGCGGCCAACCAGCTACGTTCGGGTTCCCCACTCACCGTCGAGTCACCGATCTTGACTTCACCGGACTCTGTGACTAACATGGTGTCCGCGCTCAAGGCAGCGAGTGCTCTTCCGCGACCGCGCAGATATTGAATACCTTCAAGGACCTAATAGGCATGAGCGCCCCTCGTTTTCTCCTATCGACCGCCGAGAGAAGAACTTACCGGCCGAACAATTGCGGCAATTTCCCCTTCCGTGATTTTACACCTCGATGCGAGTGCTTCACAAGGTGAAAATTAACCAGCGCCGCTTTGCTTTCTCTGTGCCGGGCAAGAAAGACGGTTTGTCCTTGAGAAACCACCACGATCGCCTCGTACGTCAGCCATGGATTCTGGAAGAGCGGTTGAATCTGCGAAGCTTGGTCCTGGTCTTGTGGCTGCGCTGGATCGGGACGAGTCAAAGTAGAAGGAACTGTCGCTGGGTCAGGCTGAAATCCGGGGGACGCCGCAGAAGGATGAGTTGTTTTTTTGAAAGTGGTCCAATCGGGTGTTCCACCATACCACAAAGTAGAAGGCCGTGGGGGCTGGCGCTGAATAGAATCCATCATACAAGGAGCGTATCGGCGTCAGGAGGTACCGTTAATCCAACAGTATCCGAGCGCAGATGTCTAGAACGAGATTTGGATCTTTTGTACCCCCCAGTGAAGACAAACTTGAAAGAGCCTAACGATCTTATCTAATATTAATCCTTGGTGGAGCATATTGACTTGATTCGATCTCGGCTCCCTGGGCCGTAGGATGGAGGGTCAATCAGGCATGGCTCAAAACTAATCGATGTTCCACAATACAAAGTGTGAGGTCATTCAAGGGCTTGAGAGATACTTACTGGGTGTCTCTGGACTTCGCTAATTGGTACTTTTAGGTTTGGGATTGATGGGAGGTTGATGACATCATGGAAAAGGCCAATTCGCCGCAAGAATTACAGCGGGGTTTTAGGGACTCCCATTGGACGCTGCCTTGGAATTCAAGTTGCAAGAAACCGGCCGAATAACTGGATCCAAAATTATTATAACCCTCTCGGTAAAGATGATCTTCTGCAAATTACCATCCGCTCAATTCTCACTATGGCTGCGCTAGGAGGTGCTGCGGTCCAGTCACACTACAGATTAGCCCAAGAACGGGAATTCTACAAGTAAGGCTTTTTGCATCGTGGGTCGTGCCTTCTCGTGCCCCACAGGTAATACAGATGAACAACTGACATGGCGTTGGGGCAGATATGTTCCGCGCGAACTTTCCGCATCGCAATATGCCCCCTTCGACCATGCAAGCGAGAATACATTCATCCCGCAACCGTCGCAGGATTCGGCCTTGACCTCCTTCGCTCAGCTAGGCGCCATACGTCTAGGCACCCGACGAGCTCTGGTTTCTCTATTCGATAAAACCCACCAACATGTTGTCGCGGAGGCAACCCGGACCTTGGGACTGATCGGTGGGAGAGTCCGAGACGAACACGACCGGCTGCGGCTAGGATGCTGTGTGTTCCCCAAAGAGAGGGGACTTTGTCAGCAAGTCGAGGGTTTAACCTCTAAGGAATATTCAGAAGCCGACGAGGTCGTCGGATATAGTTCGTTTGTTGTCTTGGATGTGACACAGAACGAAAGTTATAGGTCCCGTCAAGTGCTGCGCGCGCTGTCTGATGTGCGCTTCTATGCTGCAGTGCCTATCGTGAGCCCCAAAGGGTTCACGATTGGTGCCTACAGTGTGATGGACCATGAACCGAGGATGTCGGGCCCGGATCAACATGATCTGCAGTTTATGAAGGATATGGCTGCAACGATTATGGAGCACTTGGCCATGGATCACTCCACTCAGAAAGGTCGCCAGGCAGAACGGATGATCGCCGGACTGGGGAGTTTCGTTGAGGGCAGGTCGACCCTTCGCGACTCATGGCGGGAAGCCAATGCGCAGTATGCCGCCTCGGAGCAGTCTGGGGAGCCCACCGAAGGTCAGTTGAATATTAAGCAACAAGCTCTGCAACAGGTCTCCAAGGAAAAGATCGAGAAGA
The DNA here is from genome assembly GCA_003138045.1 of Penicillium sp. MA 6036. Taxonomy (NCBI): domain Eukaryota; kingdom Fungi; phylum Ascomycota; class Eurotiomycetes; order Eurotiales; family Aspergillaceae; genus Penicillium; species Penicillium sp. MA 6036. The sequence goes on from QAGG01000249.1 coordinate 2,206, forward strand.
ATCTTGCAATCCGCCAGCCGTCTAAGGTTCCTACCAAGCATTCCGAACCCGTATCGAATAGCGACAGCAAAGATACCAGACGCGGACAGGAGCCGCGCGTAGAAGTCAACAAAGCGGATGGGTCTGTTCGAAGCGTCCTCGCGGGTGAAAGCCTACAGGATGACTCTCTTCCGACTGGCATCAAACACGTTTTCTCGCGCGCGGCAAACTTGATCAGGGAGTCGATTGGAGCCGAGGGAGTCATGTTCCTCGACGCGAATAGCGAACGGTTTGGGAGTCTCATCAAACCGACTAGCCGGAGGTTTTCTGGTCCCAGCTCAAAAGCCCCAACATCGAGTAGCGACGAAAGTACCGATTCTGCATCTTCCAAACGCAACTTTACCAAGGGTGACCAGAAGAGCGGGGCTGACAGCACTCTTGTGTCTGAGTGCATGGGCTTTTCGAGCTCGAGGGTTTCGAGCATCAACGACCAGGCGAGGGCCGGCCAGGCAGTTGTGGTTCCAGAGCCTCTGTTCAGCTCGATGATCCGGCGATACCCCCACGGTAAAATCTTCACTTACAACGCCAATGGAATGGTTTCCGAAGATAGCGATCTTTCGCGGAATCCGTCCGAGCCCGATCACGCTCCGTCTTCTGGGGCGCCTCGCACCAAAGACCAACGCCCCCCCAGCAAACGGCGACGCAAGCCAACATTCCAACAAGATGCTAGTAATCTGATAAAAATCTTCGGTGATGCCAGAAATATCTTGCTTCTACCCATCTGGGACTCTGACAAAAATCGATGGTATGCCGGAACACTGGTGTGGACGAACGACCCGGAGCACATCTTCACAACCGAGAATGAGCTCGTGTACATCTCTGCTTTTGCCAATAGTATCATGGCCGAAATCCGTCGACTCGACGTGGAGTTCGCTGACAAGGCCAAAACCAACCTTGTCAGCAGCATCACGCACGAGCTCCGGAACCCACTGCATGGAATACTGGGCACGGCAGACATTCTGAGTGACACCGCCATGAATGCTCTACAGCATGGCATGGTTCATACAATCGAGTCTTGTGGTCGAACCCTTCTAGATACCATCAACAGTCTGCTTGATCTGACTTTCATCGACCAGTATCAAAAGAAACGGTCTCGCCTAAGTGGAACGTCGGGAGAAAATCAATCGAGCTTACCCGCCACTTCGACAGAGGGAGGTCGCATGCAGAGTAAAAACCATGGTGAAAAGAGTTCATTTTCCCATGTCAAGCTGGACGCGGTGCTTGAAGAGGTCACAGAATGTGTTTTCGCCGGATACAGCTTTTACAATCATCCCCAGGCGGCGCCTCCAGCCTTGACCGATTCTTCCTCACGGTGGGCTGGCCCAGCGAGCCCGTCCGATCAAGTTGGCCCTCGGGCCAGTCAGGTCACGATCATTTTCGACATCCAGCCAGATACAGAATGGGACTTCAACACACATGCTGGTGCTTGGCGTCGCATCCTGATGAATGTTTTCGGTAATGCGCTCAAGTACACACCCTCAGGTTATATTTACCTCGGGTTGAAGTCATCCCAAGGTGACACAAGGCCTGACAGTGAATTGCCGAGGGAGCAAGGAGAGGAATTTGAGGTCACTCTTACAGTGAAGGACACTGGGAAAGGTATTGGGTCCGAATATTTGCAAGGCGACCTTTTCACTCCGTTTAAGCAAGAGGATTCACTTGCGTCTGGGAGTGGACTAGGATTGAGCATCGTTCGCCAAGCTGTTGGATTCCTCGGCGGCTCGATCGAAATCCAATCAACCCTGGGAGTTGGCACCCAGATCTCGATCCGGACACCGCTCAACCCGTCATCTGGTCCATCAGATACTTCGTCGTCGGGATCTATGTTTAGTTCCCCGCGAAAATTTACCCAGGGAAAGACAATCGGACTCCTAGGGTTCGGGTCATCCCTCCGATCTCAACGAGACACAGCCTTGTACTCGTCCTTGGAGCGGTTGTGCCGAGACTGGTTTGAACTGGAGGTGACCAACGTGTCTTCCCTGGAGGGCGACGGCGTCTTCTTTGACTTTTACTTAGCTGTGCAGACAGAGTTGGACTCTGAGCATGTTGAGGGAAGAAACCTGTTCGGCCTCAGTCCAGAACTCATCAACAGGGATGGTAACAGCTCACCGGTTGTGGTAATCTGCCAGTCCCCCGAGGAAGCACACAGAATGTTCGTCGCAGCCAAGAACCGGGGCGAAACACCGCTCTTCGAGTTTATTAGCCAGCCCTGCGGGCCCCAGAAACTGGCTCGGGCATTGAATATTTGCATAAAACGACAGGTCGATCAACAATCTGGTCGGCCCGATGCCGATGAGCCGACTCGCTGGGTAGAAATGCCTGAATCCTCCCATCTGCCAGTGGACATTGCGGCTAGTGATGCACCCAAAGACAGGATGAAGATCGGTAAGCGGCCGATGACGGAGACAATGCGCAGTCCAGAACGTCGGAGTTATCGATCCCCGTCTTACAAGGAAAACCTGAAAGCCGACCCACAGAGTGCCGCCCAGCCGACAGTATATTCGAAGTAGGTAGAGGCGGAACCAGAGACCTCCGGACCATTCGTCTTACTGGTGGATGATAATGACTTGAACCTCCAATTACTTTGTGCTTATACAAAGAAGGATAACTATCATTACATGACAGCTCAGAATGGGGCCGAGGCAGTCGACAAATATAAATCCCATCCCGGCAAATTCCGGCTTGTTATCATTGGTATGTTCAAGCTTCGACCTTTTCTTTCTCTCCAACCATCCTGCTGGTGCTGATGAAACTAGATATCTCAATGCCAGTTATGGATGGCTTTGAAGCGTCCCGGCAAATACGTCGCCTAGAGAAGGAGCATCGGGCCAAGATGACGGATTTAGCACAACGAACATTGGCCCCCACAGTCATCGCCGCTTTGACTGGGCTCGATAGTGCTAATGCTCAGAAGGAGGCATTTGGTTCTGGCATCGACACTTTTCTTGTCAAGCCAGTCAAGCGCCCAGACTTGCGGGCTATTCTGCGGCGAATGCAAGAGTAAAATTTATCTGGGCTATCTTTCAGGTATAAGAATAAAATAATGCGTGGTTCCACTTGACCATGATGGCAGCCAGTGAATAAAAAGGCTTTTAATAAATTATTCATTTTCAAACTTCGCGTCTGAGTTGGCCAATAGGATTGCCTATAGGTTTGGAAAGAGCCATCGACTGCCCCCCAATAGGTCGTCGGCCAGGAGCACCGTGTAGATCAAATCGTCTCTGTTGCCTGGATCTTCCGGTGGTTTGCCGATGTGATTGGGACCAACGCGCCCTGGACGAAACACATATCAAGTCTCTCGGCGCTTCTATTTCCTAGTGCTGCCGTATGTCCGGTTAATGTCCGGTTAGCGCTCACCAACTTCAATATTCTAGAAAAGTAGTGTAACATCCTCCGCCACTTGCTCCTCGTGTTCATTGATTTGACTCAATGAGAATCTCGACACTTCACAGCACGCGCACTCTTCGCCTTGGGGCGTGCGCCAGATACACGGGCGCCACCAGTAGTGATGTGGAAAGTATAGACAGCATGCGATCGCATTGGTATAGGGGAGCTCGAGCAGACAAGACATTTGCTCGCTTTGCATACGATTCGAGTGAAAGAAATATAAGTGTCCTCCTGTTATACAATTCGATTCAGCAGGGCGCGAACCAGTTGGACGAGTTGTTATAGATTACCTGTTCACAAAGTCCGCAGAGTGTACGCTTAAGTCGGGACGATCGATTAACTTCGTGCTCATATCAACTCGCCGAATAGATCACTTACAATGCACTTCGGCAGTGCAGCACCATCCATGCCATGTTGTATTCTGGTTTGTCGCACTCTCCGACTGTCGCCCCAAAAAGGCCGCGTTAGAGCGCACCGGGCATTTCAGAAGGCGGCATAGCGTGACGGACTCACCCGGGACAAGAATTGTACAGTCATAATAGGAGAACGCTTCGCAATGCGGACGGCTAGGGGTTCAGGCACCCCACCGTTGATAGATTGAAGGCGGTAAGGACAAGGGCGGAAGACGCGATGGATCACGCGTCGTAGTTACTAGTGCCCCTTCGTTTTATTTCTGACTCGGCGGGAATAAGTTACTTGGCACGATGTTTTCACGGGTGGCGATGGGCTGTTCCCAAAATGGGACGAAGATATCAGTGGTGTTCATATTTCGGGGCACAGACTTGGCACAATCAATCGGATTTGGCGCAGCAGAAGGCACGATAACTCACTCACCTTACCATGGAGAATGGACGTCTCAGGCTTCGATCTAACGAAGCTCGCAATTGGTATCCGTACCCTGTTGTTGGCCCGCTGCCTTGATTCACAATACTTTACCTAGGGCATGCTGCATGGTTGGGAGTAGGCCTCGAGCGAGGTGGTGTTTCGAGATCCAATGGCATGGAGAGGAGAATGCGGCAACGGTCGATGAATTCCACAAAGAGTATCCTGACGAGCGCGCTCTTCAGCCTTCTTCCGTCTCTCCCCCGCCTGAAGAACGAGCCGCTTGTAATATGGTGAGTGGTTGGCGGCCATCGATAAGTCAGAAAAGGGATCCAATACTTTTGAGGTGACGACCCAGACAGATCCCGACCGCGATCCGTGGCTCACTCTACTCGTCAATGATATCCAAGGTCCCCACGCGGCGTTGGCCAGGTAGTGATATTCTTCCGGACTCGCGCCTGGCACGATCAACATTGGACTCGTAGATATCCCCCGCTTGAAGGAACACGCTGCTTTCATTGGGAGGAATGCTTCAACAGGAGCAGCTTCAGAGCCTTTTGGGATGTTTGACATGGACAAGGCAGAGAAACAGACTTAGTAGCGACTAGCCAGAGAGCTGGCCGATGGTTTTCATTGAACGAGGCATTGATCACGTCGGTAAACAAACAAGTATCCAGACTCAGCCTCGGTAGACTAGAAAATAGTTCCGCGTTGGTTGTTTCCAGGGCTTGGGGGCTCTAAGCAGACGTGTTGGCCAGCTCAAGCAGTAATAGACTCCTTGGTATTTTCAGGGTGTTCGGAACCGCCCGACCAGACAAAGTAGGAGCAGCTAGGTTACGGCTGTTGTTCGACTTGCTATCCATTTGGAAGAGTTGGAAAACCGAGCTTCCAAATGTGAAATCATGAAACAAATTTGGCGGCTCCTCCGCGGTGGGGATCGGATGTGGGTTGGAGTTATAGACTGAGGTTGGCGGCCGAGGCGAATCCCTGTTTGCCCTTGTCGATGATGTCTCCGGGCTGGCCAGGTGGACGACGTCAGCCAGTAAGGCCCCGTTGCAGATTCCCAGCGAGAGTATCTGGGTTTGCGAGGAAGCGTAGCCACTAGACCAGTTACTCATTACCTTTTGGAAATCATCGGGGAATGATTCGGCGTGAGCTCTGATTTTCGTCTGTAGCATACTATACCGCGTGGTTTGGATCTGAATGAGGACCTTTAGGCACGCCTCAGCCGACTTGGCGGTCAGCCCATAGAGCCTGGGCAGTTCATTCTTCAGGGCTTCATTTAAGGCCACAAATTTCTCTCCCTGTTGGGCGATTTTCTTGTCGGTCTTGTCGGCCTTGGCTTCGACCACTTTGAATCGCGCATTGTCCAGGAGCCATTTGTCCCGCTTCCTCATGGCTCTTAGTGGGTCTTCATATGTTTGGATCAATGTAGTCATCGGGGCGATGACACTCTTGCGGACGAATTCAAGCTGAAAGAGAGGTCAAAATAACGTCTTGTCCCAAAATATCCGCAACAAGCTACTCACGTGTTCCGGTAGGGTTTTGGTCATGAGCTCCCAGACCGATCTCCTTGAAGAGGCGCCACTTGCTCTCCATTTCTGAGTAATTGGACTGGGCCACTTCGGCAATTCCTTCCATTGCGGTGATCAATCCGTTGAACCGAGGGCTGGATTACCAGAGGACCGGAAAGGAATGCCGCACAACAAAAAACCGACCGACATAGTCAGAAAAGAATGTTTAGGTAAAAATAAATCTGATAGTCAAGCGTCTTTCACGATGCTTCGAACAGTGCCAATCATGTTATTTACCTGGGCTTATTGAAATCCCGATGAGATATTTTTTAGTAATGGGACGCAGCAAAGCCCCGACCATTTCTAGTCAATACTTTAATCCCCCGATTTACACACTTGTTAATCTTGCACGTAATTCTACTACTATGGGTGAGCATCCAAAATGACGGAAGGGTCTCGATTCATCGTAGAATTTGGTTGATAGGTTATCTAAATTGTGTTGAACGGTGGGAGTTCCTCTGCCATTGAAGAAGGGGAGGGTCAAAAAGGCGACTCAAATGGACTGCTGCCTAGTTCAACCGCTATACTTCAATTCGTACATAACTATCATTATTCTCTCATGGAAAATACTGAATGCCCGCTTCAGCACCCTTGGCTTTCAGCTCCGTTCCTCGTTTACCATCTCAACGTGTCGTGGGACAATTATTTCTTGGATAAAGGAAATGGCCGCCATCGAAGAAACAGGCACTACTTGTGTCCGGCATAAAAGCAGGGAAATTGCCCCCCCCCCCCCCTGTGGGAACCTGCCTGCCTTCTTTCTCCTCGTGGCCTCAATTAAATACTTACGCTCGATTTCGCTGTTTGGCCATGTCTATTGTTCGTCGTCCCTTTGGACAATGAGACCTGCTGGCTGAACAAAAGTGTGAAGAATGCAAATCCAAAGATCCGTTACGTCCCCCTTACTTGTATTGATCAAAGGGTACCTGACCTCGCAACACACGCCTTGCGTGTTTGCTCTTCCACGGAAAACCAAACCTAGGGCCATTTATTAGGCTCGCTACTCCATATGAGTTCTGGCCATCCCTATCTCTCCACTGCGGGGTGCTATCTTTTACGTTCTGCTGTCAGCACTGGCCACGTCTATAACACAATATGCAAAGAATCCCGACAGACTTGGAGATCAAGAGTGGTGGTCCAGGGTGTTGAGTGTTGATGGGCCATTTATAAAAACAGCTGTCGCAACATAATGCCGAGGGCCCTTTACTGTTCGAAGCTGGGTTGATAATAAAAGATAACAAGCGACTTCATTTGATCATTCCGTAACGGTGATGTAAGTTGTCGACGATGGAACAATCGGTAAGGTCTCGTTCGTAGCAATGGATTATCACTAAACAGCTCCTCTTCCGCGCGGAGTAGGATTAGGTGAGGCGTTATCTTCGGCGATTCGTAGCTCGTGGGTTTTAATTCGCTCGGCTGTGACTCGGGACCAGACCACTTGGACGAGTTATGAGTTACCTGTTCATGGAGTTCGCAGAACGTTCCCTTGAGACGAAACGATCAAGTAGCTTCGTGGTCATATCTTACCGACGAGATCACTTACAATTGTCATCAATCCAGTCACCATTCATGCCGTGTTGACATGATGTTGTATCCAGTTCGTCGCACTCCCCGGCTGTCGTTTCGAAGAAGCCGCGCTGGGTGCCGGGCAACTTCTGAGAGCCAAAGGTGCGTGACTAACCACCTGTGACAGGAAGTTGTACAGTCATAATGGGAAAATACCTCGCGATGGGGACGGAGAGAGGTTCATACACTCCGCCGTTCGTGGTGTGGAGGCAGTGAGGTCGAGGACGGAAGAGGCGATGGAGCACGCGTCGTAGTGCCAACTTGGCCTTATCTGCGATCCAGCAATAGGACTACCAACCAGGATGTTTCACAATGGCGATGGGCTGCTCCTATGTACAATGGCATGAAAATCAGTAACGATGTTGGTGTTCTGGGGCACAAAAACTCTCATAGATAAATGATATAGCCCAGCAGAGGACGCGATAAATAACTCACATTGCCAGGAAGAATGGACATCTCAAGCTTCTATTCAGCGAAGCTCGCAATCGGACATTCGCACCTTTATTTGGCCGCTGCTTTAATTCACTCCAGCTAGGGTATGATGTGTGATCTGAAGCGACGGGGCCAAGAATAGTATGTAGGCAGTGGCTTTGTGCAGAGCACTAACGGGGGTGCTGTATCCTCGGGGCCTCTCTGGTGCGATGTCCATGGTTCACTGTCATTCATTAGCTTGTACATAGCGTGGCGAGATAATTCATGACTCACGTTTCTCGGTGGCCAAGACTAGGGACGAAGATATACCAAACAGTCGTGGGCCTTGCACTTGTGCATTGTGGTCGAATGTCATCGTTTCTATTGAAATCGCATCGTCTTCAGGGTCAGTAAAATTCCAGATAGGCCAGGCTAAGATTCACATACCTGCGACGTGTATATTGGCGCTTTTGCCTCAGGATACACACAGTGGCTGTACAGTAGATCAGCTCAGTCTCCTGCTGCGGCGGAGAGATCTTCGCATAGACAGTTGGACCGCCAGCCTAACTCTGGTCTCTTTGATCGGCTGGCTGGTTGGCACAGTGGATCTGCTGAGAACAATATCTTTCACGGGCACTGTCTGGCTTGCCGGTTCACGATGTATTCTAACCATGTCAGTACAGTGGCATTATCGGTTCCGGTTCAAAGGGAAGAACTTATCGACTTCCTCAGACACAAACCTGCTCGACTCTGCGTGGTCAGGTGAATAAATTGTACAGCAAATTTCCGGGGGTAGAGGACGTATTTATAGGCTTCTCGGCTCCTTCTGTTGCGCAAGTGCTCCGCTTGGTAGAACGCGTTAAGGGACAACCCTCTTAATTGAGCCCTGTTGAAACCCACGTCTTCTTTTAGCCGCAACTATTTGCAGCGACATTTTTAATGCATTAGATGCTCAGCGAGAGAGATGAGCAAGAGTCGTGTTGAGCAACAGCACGCTGAGTTGGTCAAGAAGCGTTGGCTGACCGTTGAATCCTTCACGGCCCTCTTAAATTGAGGCACTGCGTACTATTCAATCCGCAATGACAGGCTCATATTTCTTGTTCTAATTCCTGACCTGTGGGTGACTCAACGTTGAATCACCGAAAAACGCCTACAGTTTCATCCCGGGAAGTATGAAATTCTTTCCTTAACCTCGCTTTAGTGTGGTGTTGGTTGTGTCGAGCTGTGAGTCTGTCCGACCAGACTGCGGAAAGCGAGGTCACAGTAGGATGTGCTCGACCCGTCAACCCGTTGAAGCTTAGCCCAACGTTGTCAACACTCAATTCTCGAACTTGTGACCATGAAAATACATTAAATGAAAAATTTTAGTTTTTTCCCGGAATTTCTTTGTTTAATGACCACAAGACCTACAATATTCGATTTGTCGGATTTCTGAGGCGTTCGACGAAAGAGAAAGAGGTTTCTGATTGAAATATATATCCGCAAAAGCGTTCATCTCTGGCCCTCAACACCGTGAGGCTTGATCAGTTCCCCGACTGATATCCCTATTGCTGAATACACTGTCAGGAGCCCGCTGAAAAGTAGACCGACTCCAGTGAGAATTTGACTGCTTCGATTGACCGCTGTGGTGATTGTAAAACCCAGCCCATAATTTATACACGTACATCTGCGCAGTCTATAAGAAAACTGAAGATCGATGGAAATGGTATTGTCCAGACCCATGACTTTCTCTTGCGGACAAAATGGAGTCCTAAAACAGCTCGACAGGCCAGAAGAATGAAGCAGATCAGCCACCCAGGGAATTGCCCATCCTTGATGAGAAAGACAAATCACAGGAAAATTCTGACCATGTCCCATTGGTAAGTGAAACGATTCGGCTTCAAACGCTTTTGCTGATCATTGCAGCCCTCCCCTTCGCAGCAAGAAGCAGGAACAAGACACACCCTGGCGACCGAGCCATTTCAACCGATCTTGAAGGTTCTAGCAGACCTCGAGCGCGACGATCCCAAGTTCGCCTTTCCAGCAGCTCGACTTGTTGGACTCTATCGACGACTATGGGAGTCATGCGTGTCCAAGCACATCGAAGGCAAGAAGTTGGATCAGGATAACCTTGTTTTGAAGGAGGCTGGTACGCACCTGAGAAAAGATAGAGATGGTCTTCAGGTTCGCCACGACAAACAGCTATCCCGGCTGCGCTTTTTTGAGCAGGCACTGAATACGTCTCGAGAACGACTGACTAGCGTACTTGATGATTGGAACCACCCTTCCAGCCTCAATCTCGCAGAGTCCTTGAACGACGCAGAGAAGGGTGAAGACCTGTCTATTCGAGACAATGTGCCCTATTTCAGCATAGAAATACTATAATTGACTTTTCGAAACAAGTAGAACTACTGCTTAGAAAGCCTCTTCTGTTTCTCAGTATCTACCAAATTTAATGCATGGAATAGCCTCCCATTTAATTTATGCACACTGGAAAATGTTAAATAACAACACATGGACCAATCTCACTTGTAGTTACCCAGTATGTTATGCACAAAACAAATTAGATCATGGGGTACCTTCGTGGGTAGCGCAGCTTGCGAAAGAATTTTCAAGTGAGTGGGATGAGGTAGGGGTTCCATGCGAGGCCAAAGGGACAGACGGAATCTAGTGCCTATTGCACCAATAATATACCACGAGATCGTATCTAGCAACGGTCCGCGTACCCGACGGAGATTCCACGTGGTCGTCTCAACTCGGTGTAGGAAGAACAGATGCTCTCCTATACTCTCGCCAGATTTCCGGTTAAAGCGGACTAGTCGGAACTCTACCCAGTGCACTTCGTTAGGGAAAGCGAAAGCTGACATGTAGAGGAACAAGTGGCTAGCCTGAGTAAACATGAACAGAGAGTCTGGACCAGTCCATTTGAAGGCTGACAGCTTGTCGTAAGTGGGATGAAAAAGGCATTCCATCAAGGAAGACCTTGAAGTCTCATATCCTGCGGGCTCACCCGCATCCGAGAGAATTTGCCGAGAATTATTGGAATCGGTGGCGAGACAGGGTGGTGTCGGTACAGGAAGTAGTAGTAGTAGTAGTAGTAGAATTCATTTACACTGACCCCTCGCCAAAGCGATATGCAGTACACGACAACTATATATCCGAGCATGTACATTTAGAGTGATCCACTTTCTGACAGGGACTAAGAGCCTCGTCACGGCCTACCCTGGCCCATTGCCGTTCCCATTGTTAGGCTGCCTTCATGGCGCGGCTGTTGTGAAATTTCAAGTGAGACGGATAGCGACTGTCCGGATTTGGCTGCATTTCTGATAGGAACCGCGACAATGCGGACAATGCTGAGTGTAAGAATCTGGCTAAAGAATGTGTTGCAGAAGCTGGTTTGTTGCGGGCTCGATTAGCCGGATGTTTCCTGGTTTTCTTGTCGTCCTTGAACGGTGGTGGTTTTAATTCAGCCCTCGTTCTACTGAACCCCATATCGACAGTGAACTGCGATCAGCAAGTCGAATTCACCCGCCTTGCACCAGTGACCCGGTGTGTCTCAAATAAAATGCGTACCCGGCAGAAACGCCTCCACTACCGAGTTCTGAATGACGAGAGCGATGGAGAGTCTTCGTCCGAGGATCAGACCTACCAATCAAGCGAGCCAAGCCAGTCGCCGAGCAATCTCACACGTACTCTCCCAACCTGTCAAGAAGACTCGGTGATGCTCGCCAACATACCAGATTGCGAGCTCCTACCTTCTGAGTCTGTGTCGCAAGTACTAGTATCCCAAGAAGCCTCAACAGATGCTGGTTCTTCAATCACAAGCCACGTATCCTCTCGATGCTCCAAACGGCCAGCGCCTGCTATCACTCATCAAGAGGTCTTGGAAAGAAATGCCATTCGCTGGGTCGTGACTAATATGCAAGCCTTCACCACTGTCGAGTCTCCAGAGTTTCAGCAAATGTTCCGAGACATTCCTGGGATTGAGCCTCCTTTCACTTCTCGCCACACCTTGCGGGATCGAATCATGCAAGAGTTCGCCATACAGGGAACTAGCCTAGAGAATGAGCTGGCTTTGACTTGCAAAACTATTGCCTTATCGCTGGATATCTGGACAAGTCAGAATCATCTTCCTATTTTAGGGATAATTGGTCATTGGCTGAATGACGATTTTGAGTACCGCGAGAGATTACTCGAGTTCGCCGAACTCCAGGGCATCCATAGTGGCGAAATACTGGCATTTGTCGTGGAAAATATGCTTATCGAGTTGGGTCTTGAGAACAAACTCGTTTCCATTACAGGCGACAACGCCAGTAACAATGAGGACATGGCCTCGGAGTTATATTTCTCTCTTTCCAACCGGCCTAGGATAGAAGACGCAATGCCAGCATCGCTCTATCGAGGTCTTGACAGCTACACCCGCTGCCTTGCTCAGCAATAGGGATATTACGGATCCTCGCTCTTTGGATTAACCGAAGTCCTCAGCGCCGTCAGAAACGGAAGGAGATTTGCAAACTCAACAGTCTCCCAGACAAATTCGTTGCGTATGATGTTAGGACACGATGGAACTCGACATTTCGCATGGTCGACGATGGTCTGAAGTCAAGGCAACAAGTCAACAAGTTCCTAAACCTTCAGGAGGAACTCCCGCCGTTCACTCTCCAAGATTGGTCACGGCTGGAACAGATTCGCACAGTACTCCACAAGTTCAATGAGCTTACTTTGTTCATCTCGAAACGCAATCCGCAAATCAGCCTCGCAGTCCCGATTTACTATGAGCTACACGAATTGCTTGATGACGCGACGGAGGGTAATGGTGACTTCGCAAAACTGGATCGAGATATCATAGCTGCAGTGAAAGAAAGGATGAAGAAATACGAAAAGTACTATTCCATTATGGGTGACTGCGACACCTACTACACTGCCCTCATCCTGGATCCTCGAGTCAAAGGTGAAATGGTCTTACGGGAACTTCAAGATGGCAATGCAAGGACAATGATTCTGGAAACGATCCGCATCAACCTCCATCAGGTATACGCGGCCAGTAACCCGGAGCATAATGCCGCTGCATCACAGTTGTCTTCACCGCAGCATAGCGATGTGGAGTCTAGAATGCTGAAGAAGTTGCAGGCGCGAGATCCGCCGCTCTCAGATATTGATAAGTACTTCGACACCCCTCCGATAAGCGTCGCAGATACCACCGGCCAGAACTGCTTCTGCAATTGGTCGAAGATGCACAAGGGCGAGTATCCGCAGATGGCAGCAGCAGCCAGGGACTATCTAGCGATTCTTGCTTCTGAAGTTGCTGTTGAGAGAGTCTTTAGTACAGCGAGGGATGTGTTAGGCATCCGGAGATATTCTTTGAAAGGGGAGACCTTAAAAATGCTGATGTTGATTCGCGACGGGTATAAGTGGTAGCGGTCAAGGGATTTTTTTAAATTTTGCCATTGCACTATTCCGGTTCTGCATCCATAGAGCGTCAAATAAAGCTGCTGTTCGTTGAAAGCCCGTTCGCTCTCTAGATGTTTTTGAAGGAAAAATGTGCCGATGCCGATACGATATGAAGATATCGTGAGTGGTGATATCGTCAAATTTGAAGCCCGCCGATATCGTATCGTCGATATCGGTATATCGGCAATATCGTCAACAGCCCTACACGAATGCATATTCGTAACATTTTGAGATATTCGTGTTGAGTATCACGGTGACTAAACCTGATGGCAGGGATTAGGAACAGATATATATGAAACATCCCGCCCCTTTAAAGGATAACTCCTTAAGTCAATTAAATCAATTAGACAATCACTTATCTCCACATATGCAATTCATGTAATTCATATTCGTACTTATTCATGAATATTCATGAATAATCTTATTCCTTTCGGAGCCCTACTAGTAGTTAACTAGGAACAACAGTGGTTTATGCCTGAGCTGTCAGGCATCACGAACAATGACTAATCACTACTCCGTCACGTCACAAGACAAATAACGTCATGAAGTCCTTGCTTCGCAAATCTGAAATTTTCCTTTTCAGATGCAATCTCCAGAGGCTTGAAAACACATCCTGGAAATACAGGGCTAATATATCAGAAAGCACTCAGGAAGCAAGGGACCAGATACAGAAGTAGGTCCATTCTAGGCCCTATCTAGAAGCAAAGGCGCTAACAATATACTCTTAGCCATTGTCCGAAAATGAAAAACGTCATCTCAGCAAGTACGGAAGGCTGCCGCGAGGAGGCTTATTCGCCCAACAATCCAAGGTACTTTGAATACAGTTTATTCCGATGCGTGTTAACTGATAACCGGAAGGAACGACACTACTTCGACTCCGGCGACTTCGCTCTTTCCACCACGGATCACGTGACCGATAACGGCTCTATCAAAACGGGCAGCTCACATCCCTATCGGAACAGCATTTCACACCCTTATGCCCCTATCCCAGCCTCTAGTAATGTTGACAAGGATGCCACCGAAGATTTGTATAGGAAGAGTGTAGATCTCGAAAAGAGTCTTTTCCTTGAAAAAGGAAATAATGATGATGAAAAATCCACAACCGAGGAGGGGCAGGGTAAACCTATCCCTGACGAAGGCTGAAACCAGGCTATGGAATACTTCTGATTTTACGATACACTTCCTCACAACGGTGGGCTTTATGTACTTGACCTAGAGAATATCACCTTAGGAATTGTGAAATAATCTAAGAGAGTAGGTGGTGACACCAACTTCGGAAGTACTGTACGAACGCATAGTGGGCATCCCTTCAGTCATGTTAGTCGGAACGCGGGTGTCGTCCTCTAGAGTGTCGCTAGCGCAGCGAGGTAGGCGCCGGCGTCGACACTTTCATATTTCGCCAACTTTCTATAGATACTTCTGACCGTAATTCCGTAGTATTCGGCTTTTTTCAGCCACCAGGTAATTCAACAGTGGTGCATAGTAGCCAGTCTAAAATTTCATTTCCTCCATTTGAGTACAAGTGTGTGTGTGTGTGTTTCTCATTTACCCTGACCCCTCACAAAAAAAAGTTGATTTCGCAACTAGACTAAAATACGAATCCGCTCTCAGCTTAGTGGATTATGGTTTAGAATCCAACTTGAAAAGCGATACGCAGGCTACTACCACTATATATATCTTTGTACGGACATCAGAGTGACCCACTTCCTGAAAACGAAGTTAGAGCCTCGTCAAAGCCTCTCGTGGCCTAGTTGCCGTTCCCATTCTTAGGCTGCCCTTGTGGTGCGCGACTGCGAAACCTTTGTTACGCCTCGGCGAATTCCAGCACTGTTGTAATTCAGAGGTGCTAATTGAATGATGCATAGTAAACCGGGTCCCAAGCATGTATTTAAAGAGCTTTTGTTTTCCAGGTTTTACCTGCACTAGACAAATTCACTTATTTGATTGTCACCCATACCTTTCCGTTCAGTAGATCAGGATAGTTCCTTCATGCTGCATTATTCTAGCCTGCTAGTATAATTCAACATATACAAATTTATTTTCTCAAAGATGTCCTGAGTTTCTGAGCAATCTTTGGATTCCGGACAATCATTACTTACTGGTTA
This sequence comes from Penicillium sp. MA 6036, assembly GCA_003138045.1. Lineage (NCBI taxonomy): Eukaryota > Fungi > Ascomycota > Eurotiomycetes > Eurotiales > Aspergillaceae > Penicillium > Penicillium sp. MA 6036. The sequence goes on from QAGG01000249.1 coordinate 17,537, forward strand.
GGTAATAAGAGATAATATATCAGTATTCGACCATTCATTTAAGAATAATGTAATAAACTCTTATTTTTCCGTAGTATGAGCAGGAAAACATATAGCGTTGTACTGTTTTAACCAGAGCGCGGTTTTCTTGCGGTTCAGGTTGCGGTTTCCAAGGTGATATCCAAAACCGCAAATTTGCGGTGTGGGTTTTGTCGCAGTATATGATCCATCATGCGATCACTGCCTTCAGGAACTTGCCAAGGGTGTTGAGCAACGCCACAGGTCGGCACGACTTTGCGATTAGGTAGTCACTGCTGCCCTGCTTTCTCAAGACAACCGTGATTGAGCGTTCGAGATGTGTCGAGTTGTACCCTACGCGTATACACGCGTTGAACAACTGAACGAGCACTTGCAGTATGACCGGCACATCAATTAGCTTGTGCCAGAGCGAGCTGGGATACCGCCTTCTCCTGGTGATTATCCCGCCTTTGCAGTTCTCACTGATTCTTGTATCTCTAGTGCCGTAATTGGTGAGTGTTCGATCGGTTGTGGATATTGAAACGAAGTCGTGTCGGCGAGATCTGCTGGCGGGGACTGTGAAAAAGGTCAATAGGAAGGTCTCTGCCTTCTGATCGACTGTTTAATGAAGATCTTGGATCTTAAAGAAGGGGAGAGGCCTCTCGTATGCTTCAGTGCGGTTCCTTGCCCATCTGGTGAGACGTCATATGCCCCGAGGGCCATCTTCGGTGACCTGTTGAACTCGGCGCTGATGCGCTCTAGGAAGTGCCTTTTTGTTTTATTGTTGCGTGCTTCAGTGTAACGCATCCAGCCTGAGAGAGCCTTGTTCTCGTATGCCTGGGTCGAAGACCAAGGACTTCCTTGACGGCCGCTTTGCACATAGTCGAAGTCAGAATTTGGCCTTACTGACGGTTTGCCCGAGACGTCGAGGTTTGGATCGCTGACTGGACGACGTCCAGCAGCTTTTGAAATTTGGCCTGATATATGATGGGCCTGCTTGGGACAAGTCTCTTGCTTGTATTTCCTTTTCGATCTTCTGGATGAGCTTATTATCGTCAGTCGCGTTTGAGTTTCTCCGCTTCTGTTGTACATGCACTGGCGTTTCAATGGTCCCACTTTTGCTGAGTCGGAAGGTTTAAACAGAAACTCAAGCGAAACTATACGTATCTACAAGTCATCTTTCTACCTTTTTGCTGCCCTAATTAATCAGTCAGCAAAACTTCGGGCAGGGGGAGGGGAGTTGCTAGCTATGCAGCGGCCTTCTTAGGCGGGGCAAGCGTCTGGGATCCTACCCACAGAACCGTGCAGGAGGGTGGATATTAAGGGGAGATTCCTAAGGTTTTGACACCTTGCCAGTGCATCTGCTCTTTAGGGCCCATTGGTGTTCCAATGCTTTACAATGAAAAATTTGGTGGATCGGAAGAAGACCTCGGAAGCTCTGGGCTTCAATTGATGTAGAATAATATTTAGAAAGATAAGAAAGATGTAGCATTCAGCAAAATCTTTTCGAGGCTCGGTAAACACGTCAAAATATTGACGCATTCATATGTCAATATTTTAGTGAGTCTACAACGCTCAAAAATCATGTCTATGTGCTCTCCTCATCTCGCTGGTTCTCTTGGTGAATCGAGTTACCCTTGACATGGGATCGGAACTGCTCTTCATCTTCCGCCAGCTCAGCCTTGAGCATCTTGTTGGCGTTCCAGACAGGCCTAAGCATGAACAGACGATCAATCTGCTCAAGAGGGATACCGCTGGTCTCGGGGATAAGGAAAAAGGCGAAGAAGAAGGCGAGGAAGGACAGGGAGGCGAAGAAGAAGTACACTCCGTATCCCATGGCTTCAAACATTTGTTCAGTAAAGCGAGAGATGAGGAAGTTGAAAAGCCAGTTACTGGCGGTTGTGGCAGCCTGGGCCAGGGAGCGGAAGCTGGGCTCGAAGAATTCTGAGTTGATGACCCACGGGGTACCGTTCCAGGTGGGTGTGTAGATAGCGGTCCATAAGTAGAAGAAGAAGATGGCCGCGATGCCACCGCCGTCAAGGTGTTCGCTCGGATTGTGCGTAGGGTCCACGACATAGATGTATGCACCTATGACCCACATGCAGACAGAGCCGACGATACCACCGATCAGGAGAAGCTTGCGGCGTCCAAGTTGATCGACAAATAACAACAACCAGATTATCGTCATGACAGCCTTGACCACACCGAAAACACCAGTCAGAATGTCTCGTGTGTTAGTTTGCACACCGATACTCTGCAAGAAGGTCAGTATTCGATGACGTTTGAGCTCAGCACGGGTGGCCATGTGCGTCATGCGAATCAGAGCGGGGTACGCACCTTGAAGATGGTGGGCGAGTAGTAGTTGATAGAGTTGATACCGGATCCGTTCTGCCAGAAGAATAGCATGCAGCCGAGGAACAGACGCCACATCACGTTGGGGTGAGCGGCAAGGGCCTTGAAGGGTTTCCAGAAACCGACGCCGACGGTAGACCTCTGGTGCTCATGGGCCTGGTCGATGGCAGCAACTTCTTCGGTGATGTACATATCATCAGCGCGCAATTGGCGAATCCAGCAGAGGTTCTTCATGGCCTGCTTGCGCTTGGCGTGAAGGAACAGCCAACGAGGGGATTCTCGAATCCATAGGGAACCAATGAAAAGCAGGCCGGCCGGGATGATCTGGACGGCAAATGGAATGAGCCATTGCTCATGGTCCTTAGGTAAGGTCTGCTCAACACCGTACTATTGTCAAGCAAAGTTAACGTCCTGCAGATCTCAGAGACAGGAAATGAAGGGCGTGACTCACGTTGATCCAGAAACCCACCATACCACCAACCTGCCAGCCCAGCTCGTAGAGGCCGACGAGACGGCCTCGAATGGCGGGTGGTGCCAACTCGGACAGGTAGATAGGAACAGTGTTAGAGGCAACACCAGTCCCGAGACCAGTCAAGACGCGGCCGGCGTAAAGTATTCCAATACCAGTGCTGCTGTTAGCACCACAGGTCAGGCCGGAACCCAGAATGAAGGTTGCGGAAGCGAGGGTCAGACAACATTTCCTGCCAACCCAGTGAGCGAGACCGTAGGTGAAAATGGCACCAAAGAAAGCACCGGCAACGAAAAGAGAAACGACATTTTCACTGATCAAGTCTTGTTGTGCTGAGGTCATCTTATTCATGCCAAACTCCTCCATAAAAGAGTCGAGAGTGATAGTAGTACCGATGAAGGCACTTGTATAACCGATCATGTTAGAGCCACATGATGCGACGAGGGCGAGCACGTAAACCCTCCAGTTGTAGACCGATTTCGGTGTTGGCCGGTCCTCGACCAAGTGAAGGATGCGACCCATGGCTGCTATGCGGAACAGCTATCGGGCATGTGAGGGTGTGAAGGGTGTGAGAATTCTGGAGCTACATATGAATAGCTACAGATGAAGAAGGTACGTTGAGATGAAACGGGGGCCCTAAGTAATCTCAAGACCCCGCAGTGATTGTGGGTGTAGGGAAATTTTACTCACGCGGATTCCACACAACCTATGTCGTGTAAGACCTCATCCTCTCGCGCAGTATGGGGTTAGATGGTGAGACTTCGAGAAATTGCGAGATTCTGCTCCCACGGGGTGGGAATTTTCATCCGGGGTAGCGTTTTCCCCGTGGCAAGCGTTCAGCCGGGCTCAACGAATCACCATCAGTGTATAGTTAACATGGAACCATCTTCCTTGGTAGAGAACGATTTTGTGCAAAAATTTCTTTCGGATGCTCCGTACGGCACGGGGGCATTCCTGATCCTTGGGTGGAAGGAACTGCTAATGTGCTATGGTAATTAGGAGGTGAGGTCTTTGTTGTCGTCTCCAGAATCTTTGTGTTTACCCCTTAAAGTCAGCGCCCAGGTGGACAGATGGACAGGCGGACAGGCGAAGTGGTATTCTTTGGTGAGAGCTCTTACTCGCCACTAGGGTTCCGAAAGGAATAAAGGAATGCGAATATACAACATAATCATATTCGCAGTCCGCGAATATGAATATATGAATTTTTTATTCGCGCGAATAAACGCATTATTCATATTCGCATTCATATTATTCATATTATGAGATTTCTCCGCATTAATACTTTGTCCGGTACAGCGGTTATCGTATTACCGAAATGCCCTTGGTGGTCGATTTCACAATACCATCACTTCATCAGCAACGCTGAGCTATGAATTTCCATTGCTAATATATGCTGGGAGGTACAACCTACCTATGTAGAGTTGACCAGCTTGATGTACCATAGTGGATCTTTTTGAGACATGATACTCGTTCACGTGGGTCTGTCCATAGAAACTTGACACCGGCCACGAAGATCCGTTAAGATTATATATATCTGTCAACCTAGTTGCAAATCATCTTAGGCAATTAAACGAATAGCTA
>QAGG01000250.1:0-21891 GCA_003138045.1 Penicillium sp. MA 6036
AAAAGGACAGCAAAAAGGACAGCACAAAGGAGTCTTGAAAAGATAGCCAAGTTTGTTGTATGAGACCTCGAAATTCGGACAGGCTAAGAGTGGATTCCAAGTACTCCGTACTAGAGGTCAAATACTTATGCAACACCACTGTATCACTTCGGCGCATCTATGGATGGGAGTTTAACGAGCGGACTTGGATAGTGTGAAACGCGGCCAACCGGGAGCATACGTCATCAGTCCTCGGGATATCCGTTGGGCTTCATGAGGCGTAAATAGGGTCTGCCTAGATACTCACATTGTAAAGAGGACGAAGGGCTGTTGTACTCCATCGGATGTATCACAAGCGTCACAAGCATAAACGATCTATATCAAGAAACCACAAAGGGCATGAAGTCACGTTGACCAAAAATCGTGGCGTAATCAGATTAACATGGCCAGGTAAGAGTGGATGGTAGCGGGGGCCTTAAATCCACATGGAGAGTGCGAAATGCTTCCCATTTGCTGCCCTGGGCTCCGAACCAAACACCAGAACGGCCTAGCGCGGGCCCTATCCGGCGCGCCCCGCCGAAATCTCTGGCACAAACCAATCGTATCACACTCCACCCGGTACGAGGTACGTAACCCCAGGCGAGTTCCCGCCTACAATTTTAACTGCTGTTCCTTATTGATCCTCTTTTTTTCGAGAAATCCTGACTCGGGAGTAAGTATTCATGCTGGAAAGACTGGGGCTTTTGAAAAGCGGTACATACCCGAGACAGGCACAGGAAACCCTGGATTCGGGTTGGAATCGACAAACTGCGAGCGCCAAGAAGCCTGAGCTCAGCGGAAGGGGGAACTTCTTATCTCCTGGTGACGCAGGCGGGGCTTTAAAGGCCAATGAAACCGAGTTGGTGACGGCACTCCGGTAAAACATTGGGGCTTCACGCTCGCAATGTTCGTCGGGGGCCGGACTTCTCTTGCTCTTCCATCCCTGGGAAACTGAGTAACGAAAACATCTTGAGCAGACGACGTTACAAAATATGACCTAGTAGAGAGACCCGGATCAATAAATCTACTCTGTTTGCTTTGTTTGACACACACCTGAGCATTCACCATGCTGAGCGGATATTTGGGATGGCTTTCCCTCCTTTTTGAACCACTCGCCGACACTTACATCCCTCCCATCCAACCCCAAGAGCGCCTACGACCCTCAAATCAGCCCTGGGGACAGATCATCACCGGAGTATATGGTCGACCACCCTTATTAAAGATCCATGATCGTCATGGGAAAGTGGACTGGAGTTTCCACCGCAAGGACGTTACGCAGGACCTACCACCCGACGTGCGTAAATGCCTTTATGCAAGGGCCAACGACGCGACAGAAGTCAAGTGGATGAATAACGGCACGAGTGTCGGTGCCGTCTACAGTGATCTCGCCCTCGTCATCAACCACACGCCTGACAACCCTGCCACTGATAAACTTATCACTTTTGCTCTGTGTAGAAGAAACGACTTCCTCTGGAATGCACACACCCTCGAACCACTACCCGGCGATCGACTCGCCGTGGGAACTACCCGCCAGCGGCCCTGGGATGGCATCCTCGTCTATAACGCTAGCGCCTCGCAGCCCTTGATGGCCAACCCTCCGATCCTCCAAAACATAACCGGTCTCCGCGCGATCCACGGACTGATCTGGGACGAACAAGGGCAGATGCTCTGGGCTGCCGGGACAGATGCCGCGGCCGATGGCTCCGATCCAATCCCGGCATACGGCACGATCATCGGATACCCATGGAATAGGGAGACGGGTCTGCTTGAGAAAGACGACCGTTATGTTTATAAACTCGACGAAGCGCACAGGATCGAAGCCGAGTGGGGCAAGGGCTTTTCCTGGTGGGCTGGACTCCACGACCTGGTACCTGTTCCTGGCGAGCGCAAGTTCCTCGTTTCAGAGGATCGCGGCCTTCACGAGTTTGATATCGAGTCGGGCCAGTATACCGCGCACTATGAGAACGTCACCGACAAATATATGCCAGGGTTCGAGGTCACGACCAACGACCGCCATGGCTATACTGAGGGCAATTGGGAGGAGTTGCCGCAGTCGGATCTCAAAAGCTTCAATTTGGCGCCCGATGGAAGTTATATTTACGTTCAATCGTTGTGGACCAAGTTCCGTGGCTTCCATGTGAGCTTGGTAGTCAATGGGCGACGAAAAAAGATTAACATCGGTGACGAGATTTACCGTTCGCGGTGGTTTGGAAATATCGATGGCTGGCCTAAGCCTGGTATTCCAGACGTCTAGGGCAGCATATTGTTTAATAATGGAATACACACATATTTATGCACTCCAAAATGCGCTGTCAAGTGGACCTACCCAGCTCCACACTTGGTTCAGGCACCGTCCATCGAATTCCTTGGGTGGGCGAACAGTCAGCGCCTGGCGCTCTGATGCCCCTCTTTGTACCTTGCGTTGATTTACAGGTAAGTGGCAAATTGAACCGATTCAAGAATCATGAAATGGATTCCCGTGTGAAATTTGGAAATGCATCGCTCTTCTCGCCAAGTATATCACATGTTCGTCGAAAATAGCGACCGACATACCGTCATGCGGACCACCTGGGCAGCAACATGAATCTGAGACTTTTGATGGAGCTTTTTGACGACTAACCACATGATCATCGTGGCTGTTTTTGGACAACACTGATTTCTAGGCGCTCCTACAGCTGAACAAGCAAATTATCACCAGTTGTTTGCTTGTCGAAAGAGGTCTCACCAAAAACTTTGAGCCGTATAAGCAGGAATTTACAGCCGAGTATTCAATAGGCAAACAAAATACCATCGGCGAACTCCTTGAAATCCAGCTGAATACTCAAGAGGCGGTTCTACGGTGAGCGTACCCCGTACATGTGTGGCGTCTGACACCCCGGATCGAGATCTGCACAGCCGACGCCCGATCTTTCACTCCTCAGACCCATGCACTCCTCACGCCAAGAGCTCAGAAATTCAATTCGAGTCCAAGTGGAGAAGCTGGGTGAAACCCGATCACTTAAAACTTGCAGACCGCGTTTTGAGACCCCGAAGTTATAATTAGGGGTCCTCAGCATTGGCACTGTGATGATTCCGGTTATAAAAGACCCTGGCCTGCACCTCGCTCTATCAGACTATCATTTCAACTCCCAAATCGGTTAAACACAACTCTATACCAAGAATCAAAATGAAGTTCACCGTCGCAGTTCTTGCTTCCCTGGTAGCTACCAGCACTGCTTTGTTCGACAAGAACCAGCGTATGCAACCCAACCCCCACCATCACCGTATTGGTCGCAGACTGATAATTGTCGATTCATATAGCATGGGGCAAGCGTGACTACCCTTGTGTCAACGTCTACCAGGGAATTCCCGACGGCTCAACCGTTACAGCTGGCCAAACCATCAAGGTCCGCTTCGATCGGAAGCCCACGGCTCACTGCGCAGATCCCCTGAGCAAATACCCCGGAACTGAATACAGCGTTTGGCTGTACAACAACCCCGTACGCGACCGGGACAACATCCACTTCGACCAGTCTATCAAGATCACCAGCGGTTTCAAGGAGAAGGCCGGTGCTGTGGATGTGACTATTCCCAAGAACCTGCCCGAGGTCGAGAATGGTTCGCTTTGGTACTTGAGAGTCCAGGCTTCTTTGTCAACTGCTCCCCAGGTATGTTTTGATTCTTTGGTTTTGCTTGCTCGTGGTGTGATTTCCATCGCAGCTGGCTACCGTTACTTTCTGGGTGGATGGAGGTGCTAATTTCATGCAGATGCCCACTCTGTTCAACGCTGCTGGACCGTTTACCGTCGCCAAGGCTTAGATTGCTCATATATTTGAGCTACGTCGGTATGAATAATTATGTATTTACAGATCTAACGTCGGTGTCGTCTTCATCCGTGGACGCGGGCGTGTACTTAGTGGGTCGCTACAACGAGAATAAATAATCTGGCTTAGATATTCATTTCGCTTTTTCCAATACATCCATGGATTCCAAGGTTTTCGAGATCCATGTGTAGGTCCCGGGCCTCCTTTTGCTTAAAAACAGCTAGATTTGTTTGCAACCCCTAAATTTAAGCTAGACGTAAATCATGACGGCAGATTTCTAGTCCCGGTAGGAGACACTAAAGATTTTGTAGCCACTGGTTGAACCAGACTGACTATCACGCACACTCAAAACACCCTGGCCATCGATATCGATGTATTGTTGTCGCTCCACAAACTGAAGAGTATACCCGAGGCTTGGTCCCAGGAAAGAGAGACGCACTTGCGCAGCATTCGAGCCCTGTTCCTTGGGAAGTAGGGAGCCGTTCGAACCAATCCAACGACCATCCAATGCGCTGGATATAGTAAAGACTTGGCTTTCCTCATCCCTGTTGTAATGTATAACCCAGCGCTGAGATTTAGCATTGTGTTGAGAGGTTGCCCGGCTGGTTGCGAGTGTGGTTCCTTTGCCGGTATTGGTAATGGCCTGACCGTCTTTCTCAAAGACCAAATAACGTCCTTCGGTGAGATAGCCAATCACCTGCTTGTAACCTTCTTCGAACCACAGTGAGTTGGTATCCGTGGTGTTATCTTGTTCTCCGTAAGGAACTGGAGGCCGCGTTTGGGCATGGCGCGATTGGCAATTGGAGGTGCCAACATATTCGCCCTTCGAGTTGGTGTCTGGGGTATCTGCAGCCGGGATAGAAGGTAGAGAGTAATCCGGATGATCGAAGTCCAATGCGTTGACAAGATTGGACATGTGCTTGCGTCTCCATGAAACCATCTGATCGGTTTTAATATTACTGTACCCTCGGGCTGTCAGCCACTCTTCGACGAAAAGGATCTGAGAATTGTGATCCGCCCTCTCGGTGAAAACGCGATTTCCTCGTGTCCATGGAGAAATCATGTAGAAGGGTACTCGGAAGCCTGGGCCGACGAAAATGTCCGAGAACAGGCCAAGAGGGTCTTCCATCCAGTCACCAGGAGTGTCTCTCGGCGAATGGAACGGGGTGACATGGTCACCAAAGCCACCTGTCTCGTCATAGCTGATCATCAAAAGAGTCGACTTATATTTGGGGCTGCTGGTCACCGCGTCGACAACCTTCTTCTGGAGCCAGGCTCCGTCTTTGGGCATGTACGGTGGGTGCTCGGAAAGTTCAGCAGGTCCGACGATGAAGCTGACTTCAGGTAATAAGCCATTGGCAGCAGCCTGGTAGAAGGCATCGAGGCCGACGAATGACGTGCCCTTTTTGGCGAGAGGGCTGTCTTTTGATGCTTTTTGGAACTGCTCAAACCAAGCCAGAGGGTTGTCATCGAAGTTGTTTTTGTCTTGGTACAGCTGCCATGAAACTCCTGCTTCTTCGTAGAAATCATAGACTGTCTTCCACTTGAGCGGGTAGCAGTTGATACCTTTATCGTCGCAACCTGTATAGTTTGATGAGTGGGTGAATTCTTTGAGGTGGGAATAAAAATGAAAGGAGTAAATTGGGGGCACGCACCGGGAACCTCGTTGTTGTCGATATACACACCTCCCTCGTCTTTGCTCTGAGGGCTGCCGGGTACATTGATTGATCCACTGACCAGTGTGACTCGGTTGGGGTTTGTAGCTGTGATTTGACTTTCCTACTTTCAGTCAGCTCAAAGCTTCTATCTAAGTCGGATCTGTTTACTCACCTGATACATGTCTCCTGCCGTCCAACCTTCTGCAATCGCATATTGCACGGGGATATCCTGGCGCTTCAAGTAACCCCAACTCCAGGGAGTATTCTTGGTGACCCAGTGGTTGTTGGAACCGTTGTTCAAAGACTGCTGATTCTCTGTGTAGCCATTACTCCCTGCGGTCAAGCACTGGATAGCGTCGTGCCAATCCCCGCCCTCTTGTCCCAAGTACCAGGGCAATAAGGACTTGGTCTTGTTTGACTGGGCGGGCTCGACTACTCTGACAAACTGTCAATATTTCTTTTCATGCGCGACGCCCTTCCATCACTCACTGGTGCCAAACTGAGTTGCCATCGGGGTTGATTTGGACATTGGGGTCATTGAACCCCCGGACTCCAGCCATTGTGCCAAAATACTTGGATGCGATAAGCAAAACGTCAATGATCAGTACTACCGGAGAACACGTACAGTATCCCATGACCGATTTTCCTGCATGAAAATGACTACATGCTCGATATCCTTCAAAGATCCAGCCACTGCCGGGCTGACGCCCAACAGCACCGCAAAAGCGATACTCGAGAGTGAACGGATAGCCATGATTGTCCCTTATTCTCAAATACAAAAGGGACAGAAAAAAGGACGACCGTGCTACTTATGTATCCATCCGAACCAATCTGAGACTTTCGCAGGCCGTTACATCAAGTGCACAACCCACTCTTGCATGAAAGCTAGATAAAAGCATTCGGCGATCGGAGCGCAGGGATAAGTCACCTGTCGATCAAATCCGTGGAGAGCACGTTCAGTCGCGAGATGTCTGGGCTGTCCAATCTGATATGCGGGAACATCCACGTGTAGATCACTGCGCTTCAAGCCGTCGACCGTCGGTACCTGAGAGCCCCTCAGATGAACCTTGGAACATCGTCTATTTTTTTTGTTACAACACATCTTCGACTATTAATTATGTCTTCGCTCTGATTGATTCACAGAGGCACGTGGGTTGCATGCTTTTTCTGCAAGGTCGCAATCGTGAGGGTTCAAGGTTCCCCTTTGGAGCAAGGGTGGACATGAAGTCATAGCTCGGACTCTTTTGTTCTCCGATGCACTTCGCTTGTATCTCACACCCGATATATTGACCTGCTACTGACATGCTGTTGGTGTTGTTAGAATGCTCGATCGACCATGAACAATCAAGCTCGGATCGTCGGCACTTCAAAACATCCCGACGTTCAGCCGGCGTTCAAAACGCGACGGACATGGCCACTAGTGGGATTTTCATTGGTCGCATGCTTTCTAGTTGGGCTATTCTACTTACTTCAGTTGACCCCAAGCATCCCGGCTCCATTGGGCATACCAAAGCATCAACAGAAAGATGAACTTGTTGCTCGCCCTCAGATCGAGCTTCACCCTGAGCATCATATCCACCGAGCGCCGGTGACACAGTATCTAAACTGGCGAGTTAGTTCAGATTATCGCCGACCAGACGGTGTATTGAAGCGGGTCTGTCTCATAAATGGTGGGTCACAAAAAAGTCGTCTAAGCATCGGCAACCTGACTGAAGCATCTTGATCTAGGTTTATTTCCGGGACCAACAGTTGAGGCAAGATCTGGTGATACACTAATTATCACTGTGGTCAACGATCTACCAGAAGAGTCAATTGCTCTTCATTGGCATGGCCTCTCTGTTGCAAGTATGTACTTCCCATAGGCTTCAATTGATACGAACTAATTCAGGTGTGTAGATGCCATGGATGGGGCGGCTGGCGTTTCCCAATGCCCAATCACGCCTGGTAAACGCTTTGTCTACAACTTGACGATTCCTTCTGATCATAGCGGCACCTTTTGGTACCATGCTCACTCAGGCGTCTCGCGGGCAGATGGCCTCTATGGTGGACTTGTTGTCCACCCTCCGGCTTCTACTTCGACAGTTCGAGGTCTATTTTCTGGGGTCCGTAAAGCAACCCGTCACGACTCTTACGATAAAGATCTGTTGCTTCTCATCGGAGACTGGTATCATCGATCTGCGAGAGAAGTTCTAGACTGGTACACAGATCCTGGCAATTTTGGAAATGAGGTGAGAGACGAGACGGATGGAAAGATGGAGAATATTGAGTTAACAAATTGTCAGCCTGTACCTGACTCTCTGTTGATCAACGGAGTAGGATATTTTGATTGTACGATGGCAGTTCCTGCAAGGCCAGTCAACTGCACCTCTCAGTCGACCTTACTTTCCTTTCTTGATCTCAATACTCAAAGTAACCTTCGAATTCGGGTGATAAACACAGGGTAGGTTATCACATCATAGAAGCCCACGAGAGATTGATTAATAACTATGATACAGAGCACTTGCTGGGTTTGATCTCGCTTTTGATCAACATGTGGTTGATCTGCTCCAGATAGATAGTGTTGATGTACAACGACCAAAAGAAGGTGATATCAATTCTCTCGGTACACTTTACCCTGGACAACGCATGGACTTTGTTCTCCGGTCAACCCCAGGCCCTCAGGATCAAGCTTCCATGACAGTTCACTTGAATCAGGAGTATGTGAACGAATGCCCAGCCAAACCCCATATAAAATTTGCTGATGCTGTATCAGATGCTTCAAATACGCCAATCCGGCATTGACTCCAGATCAAACATTTCCTCTGCACTCTATTCCTCACTCTTCATCGAATGTTACAACAGAGTATTCTCCCAATGCCAATCATCTCGATATCCAAGGGGTTCCATCTACCCAATCAGTGCTTGAACTCCTTCCCCCCATCGCACAGCAAACACACGTTGTGTACACCAAGATCCAAAAGATGGCTCGGTATTCAAACAAGCCTTTCGGCTACTTCAACCAAACAACATGGGAGCTCCAGAAAGACCCACCAACCCCATTGATATTCCTACCCCGAAGCAAGTGGGATAACAATCAATTGTCCATATCCACGGGCCCCGGCCCTATATGGATAGATCTTGTCATCAACAACCTAGACGAAGGATCTCATCCATTCCACCTGGTAGGATGACCCCATCGCCGCGATACATTGTTACTAACCAAAGATCCCACAGCACGGCCACAGCTTCTATATTCTAGCAACCCATCAATCCGAATATGGCTGGGGCTCTTACAACCCCTTCGAGGACAAGTTCCCGCCCCATCTCTCGCCCGACTCCCGCTCGAGCTCGCAGGAGGGAGACGACATGGCTAGTGCACCCGGTCCCGGTGGCGATACCAACACTGGTCTGTATGATCTATCTCGGGCTGCTTTGCGAGACACTGTACAGATTCCAAGTCGCGGCTATGCGGTGATTCGCTTCAAAGCCGATAATCCTGGTGTGTGGCTTTTGCATTGTCATATTCTATGGCACTCTGTGACTGGTATGGCTATGTTGATTGATGTCCAAGGCGATCCAGCTGGACTGGCTGCGCATGATTCTCTATTGTCTAACAATGGGAGCTCGATGTGCGCGGCAGTCTGATATGTGTATAATTCTATCTTGCGACTTCCACCTGGGTAGCTGTTTATTGTGACAAGATCAAAACATAAGAAGCTTTCCTGTTGGCGATGATCCACTGACCCAACCTTGGACTAAACTTAGGTAGGAAGGCCTATGGGAGCCCAACAATATTTTTCAAATGGAAATATCCACCCTTTTTGCTCCAGTGGGTACTTCTTCAACAATTCCTTGAAAACAGACATGGGGTATATAGTATTATCAATTAAGTGATCCCGGGATGCATTGTTTCATCCTCCAGACCTCGGGATCAAGTCAAGTTTGACAAAGACATCCACACAAACCGTAGACGCGATATCTAAGCCATAAATACAAGAACAGCCCCCAGAGCCATGGCAAGAGAAGAAACACCGAGTGATACACTGAGCCATCCCAAGATGCGCCTGGGCCCACTCTACCAGCAACGTTCGGCGTAGATGTGGACGTCGCTGTAGCAGTGGCATCTGTGGCACCCGTAACAGTGGAATCCAACTTCAAATCCGACTGGTGCCATACAAGCGTGACCATAGGCACGTATGAAAGGGCCGTGAGCTCCGCAAGAACATCGGTGTCAGTTTCCACTCTAGTAGAAGTAACATAGTTCCATATCTCCGAGGTATACGGGATTGTTTCGGTAGTCGTCGCATCGGTAGATAGCTTATAGCCAGTGGAATCAGACTCGTGGCTCACATGGAGCCCAGACCAACAGGCAGTAGTAGGTTTGTAGTCTTTCAGAACAGAATAACAAGCTTTTCCGGAATCGGGAGTCATCGAGCTGTTTTGGTCAATTCCATGTTCAAGCCGGGCTCAGTCATTGTATGCGAGTGTTTACTTACCTCGGGCAACACAACGCCATACTCTGGCCTGGCTCCAGCCCATGGGCGAGCATCGCTTGTGGCATCCAATATTCAGGGTCATCCAGTGCACCCGTCCCTGACGGACTAGGGGCTCCGTCGTCATCGGGAGAAGCGCTTCCGACAGTGGCCCAGTCGGAGGGACAGTGGAGACCTGGCGAGTAGTACGAGCCATAGTCGTACCATTGACCAAAGTCATATGAAGTGACTGGCGGAGCGGTTGTGGTTGGAAAGCAGGAACTGTCGAACGTCTGGATGCATTTAGTTCCATATTCCCAATGAGCAATGCCTTCGCTCATAGACCCAAGGCCTATAAAGGGCTCTTTGGAACAGCTGGTTGGCTGGACGAAAGTTGTTGTTAGAGGACCGAGATTCCGGAAGGTCCATGCTCCACCGTGGACTGAGACGCTATTGAGCATGTTGACGAGAGGTAATCAGTTCAGCTTGACAATTGGAAAGAATAGCTCTGGAGTCAGTTTTATCTCCAAAAACAAGAAAAAAAAGAAAGGAAGGGGACCGGGGGCCGCGGATGAACGCAAAAACGAGGGAAAGCACCCCGACGGTTAGGGTATCCGAATGAGGCTTAAAGTGGTTAGGACTGTGGGTATACAATCACCTCGGAGTCTCTCATCAAATACTAAACGGCTTGGCAGGGGACGATGCATGTTAGCGTTGCAACGAGACCCTGACCGAGTTCCGGACGTGTTTGGCTACTAAGATTAACTAGCAGATTCCAGATGTTGGCCCCCGGCCCCAAGTGGGTATCGGGCGATTCAGGGTTTTCCAGCCCTATGATGGTTGAATTCAGTTGTAATAAATTGGGATAAAAATATTCGGTATTCATGCTAGGTTCATAGGAAGAAGCGCGGGTGTTGGGTTGTATCCAATACCGTTCACGCCAATGAAGCCTCAAACGAAGGGTGACTAGTAGCATGTTCAGAGCGAGTTCGCATGTAACAAGCATGGAAGATACAAAATCAAAGAATGCAAAACCTCTTTGTTCTGGGTTATACTAATACATAGGTGTTTACGAGGTGGCGGCCCACTCGACAACTTCCAAGGCGCACATGACGAGTACGAGAGTTGAGGGCAGAATCCTGATGAAACCGGGTTAGTCAAGACGTACAAATGATTGCAAATTCTAAAAATTTTGAAGGGGGAACGTACCAGACCACATAGCTCTGGAACAAGAGCTTCGACATGGCGCCGACAAACACGTTATTGATCTGACAGATCTGCGCCAATTGCAAAGCCGACGGCGCGCCTGTGAGCAAGAAGCAGACGATCACGAAGATGGGGTCGTCGAGAATGCTGATAGGCACATACTTGGCCATGAGAGCCAACAAAGGTGCCATGATTATAGTGGGGAGCAACATGCGCGCAACCAGAGACGCGATGATCAACTTGCGCTCCTCGCTGGGATGCTCAATATCGACCAACGCCTCCTTAGGGATAGTGTTGCGCGCAAGGTTGGCACCCAGCACGACCAGGATCAGCGGCACGGCAACCTGTCCATTCTGGTCGATTGCGCGAGTCACGGAGTTGCGGACAAAGGTACCGTCGTCGAAGAACAGCCGCTGGAGGTCAGGAACTGAGGCAATGACGATTGATACCAGCATTGCCCACAGAGGAGGGTTCATGAAGTCCCACAAACCATTGCAGAACCGACCCAATGCGCCTGTAGTTGAGGCAAGACCTTTCTGTACCTTGGTGGGGAGGCGCGCATGCAGCGCTTTGACCTTCTTTTCGCGCCAGCGGCTGAGGCGGTCCCGCGACTTGCGAAGTGATGTCTTGAAGCGCTGGAAGCGAGTCTGTTCTGCTTCCTGGACTTCCCGCGCAGTGCCCTCCACATCCGGGAACTGGTGGATATCGCCCTGGGTACTTTGGCGCGGCAGGAAGGGGCCGGTGGGAGGTGGTCCGATCACGGAGGGGGTATCGTCAGAGTCTGGGTAGTCGGAGGCGGCGGAGAGCTTGGAATAAGAATATGTACGCGTGGAGACGGGGGTTTGATCGCCAGAGTGGAAGCGATCACTGTGCGTGTGATGCGCGCGCTGCAGATCATCCGAGCTGCGCGTGCGAACGAGGGGCTCGTCCGGGTCTGTCTGTTCTGGGTTGTCGCTGTACCGAGCTTGGCCCTGTTCGATGATGGATTGGCCAGTCTCGTCGCGTTCTGCTTCTTCCAAGTACCGGTCCTTGGGCGCTAGGAGAACGTGATATCCCCAGCTCCAGCGCACGAGTTGACCCAACTGCTGGAAGATAAGGAGGTATAGAATACCGCGAGCGGCAACTTCGTCATCGTTATCATTGGGGATCCGGTCCCAGTGTAGACCTTTCAGGGTTTGCGAGAGCGATACGACGAGCGAGATAGGGAGGGAGTTCGAATTGCCGAAGACCTGTGAAGCATTGCGGTATTAGCACCAGTCGCTGGTAGTAGATAAGGACTATCACATACCGCCATAGCAGCCACAAAGTTGGACTGGCGCTTCTTGAAGCGGCAACATTTTGTAACAACGAAGGAACAGAAGTATGATACAAAAGTCTGGACGATAAAAATAACAGGGATGATCGCCAGGTCCGTCAGCTTCTCAGCCGTCAACTGAGAGCCCAATTTCGTGAAGACTGTCAACAGAAGTCAGCTATACCAATCAGGGAAAGATCTGCCCGGTTCCCGAGCTGCAAAAAGGGATTCATACTCAGACAGGGAGTGAACAGAGTCACGTTGAGATTCGCCACAAGCTTCTGAGCGTCGGCATCGAACATGCCCGTACGAGCGGCAATATAGCCAGGCAGACTGACGCACACGACCTCCAGCACAGCCTCGAAGACCAGCAGGACTAAGTGAAGGAATGGCGGGTGGCTCTCATGGGCGCTTGCCATGAAGGAGCGGTTGATGCCCATGGGAGCCTGGGCGTTGACATTTTGAAATGACCGAGGAGTGTTAAAAATGGCCATCAGTGAACAATGAAGGTCTGTACAAGAGAACCCCGAGATGGTGAGAGAAAGAGGAATGACATGGGGGGTTTGGCACGTTGATAGTTCCTTGGATGTGAATTGTCGCCTTATCTCTCCACAGTGGCTGCCCGTGCCTTGGCTGCATTCGGTCCCTTACGACAGGATACATTCTACTTCTACACCGTCAATTCAAATAATACTGGTCAATGTCAATGTCAATGGTACTTGTAAGGGGTGTTCTATTACGGAGTACTCTCTCTCAAAAAAACAAAAAAAATGCAGCCAAAACAAGGCTGTCCAACATTGTCGCAGTGACGCGTTTCGGTGATATCACGCCAAGGCCATAGCTCAACTAGCCCAATTAGGAACTTTTATACTCCCAAGGTTCCTATGAACCTTGAAATCTCCCTTATGATAGACTGCCATGTTTATCGTGTTGAATTGATAGCTAATTAAGATATTTTCAAGCCCTGCAGTGGCTACTGCCCAGGTGGTATATTACAAAAGACGAGAACGAAGGAGGCGACGGGAGTTGATCGGTCGATGCAGGAGGGCTGTGCAACTTCATGTGCTTCACGCGTCACCCACATAGCCCAACTTCTCGCCTACCTTGATGCGCTGCCCTTTTTCAACATTCCACGTCCAGCCATCGCTCGGTTTATCGTCCGGCCAGCCGGCATCGACAGACTTAGGGGTTCCAAGAGGAGCCTCGAATACGAGCACGATGGAGCTGCCAAGCTGGAAACCACCCATTTCCTCTCCGCGCTGTAGGGGGTGTCCGCCAAGGGTGCGGCTAGCGTGGCGATAAGTCGCCTCGACAAAGCCGGGATATTGTTCACCCCGCTTGGAAGCCAAGGCCGCTGCCAAGTCCGCAGCGGTATCCGTCAAAAGGTTATTTGTGCGTAGTTCCGAATCGAAGTTGATTTTGATCGAGCCTACGTTGGTAGCTCCGACCGGTGTGTAACTGAAGAATCCCCATCGCCACCGACCGAGGAGTGCAACTCGTTCGTTGAGCGTGAACAGTCCGGGTAGGTGCTTTTGGAGGTAGGGCGACACGGAGTACAGCTCGCCGGCAAAGTGGCGACGGCTCTCAACCACCCAGGGAGCCGGGGAGTGGAACCGATGGTAGTCACCGGGGGCGAGGTAGATAACAACATAGAACAAGGCATGGTTGGCCGCGGTCTTGGGCGCATACCACGGGGTACCATCGCCTCGAGCGAGCTCTTCTTGCACTTGAATTTCCGAGGTAGCCTTGGATGCAGTTGAGGCATCCAATGACGCAAGACGTTTAGGCGCATCGGTCTCACCCGAGAGTAGAGTTGGAAGTGTGTATGAAATGCCGTTCATACGCGCAAACTCCTCGTGAGCAGACATATTTTCGACATCCTTTTGTGTTTCCGCCTCGCCCTTGTCGGCCAGTCGGTTGGAGTGATCGGCGTTTTCGGGTGTGGCAGAACCTAATAGTGCATCCAGGCTGTATGTCATTCCCTTGACCTGCTCAACCTCGCCCCGTTCAATCGTACCGAACTGCAGGATTCGACCGTCGGAGGGTGCCAAGAGCGCGTGGGGGTCGGGGTCCAGAGGTCGAACGCCAGGTTTCAGTTTGCGATAGAAGAATGCGGCCAGGTTGGGGTATGTGTGCAAGTCGGGCTCGGCGACCTCCTCGAGGTTGACGCCGAAGACCCAGGAGTAGAGCTTGAAGCCAGGCACGCGGAAGTAGTAAGGCAGTTCGATTTCGTTGAAGCGACCCCACAGTCGCGACATGGCTTTCAGGGGCAGGGTAGACATGATCTGAACATGCCAGGGACCAGACAGCGAGATCCTAGGACGGCGTGGAGGCCGTGTGCCCTCCTGCCATTCATCTCCGGCGGCCTCGCGAGCCAGGCGATCACGCTCGGCACGCTGTGATTTGTAGAAACTCAACAGGCCCAGCAATCCGATGCCCAGTCCGACGGGAATGGGGTACCATTCGACCTTGGTGTTGCGCAAGGCGAAGCCTAGCCGCGAGCCAAATCCACCTCTGTTGTTTTCATTGTTGTCCTTGTTATATTGACGCCATGATTTCGACGAAAAATGGCGCAGACTGGGACGGCGGGCGGTGGCCCGGAACGAGAGAACCTCCATCGACGCAGCCCCTGTCCGAGGGCAAAGAGGAGGACAGTGAAGCAGCGTAGGAGTAGTAAAGAGGCGCTTGGCCATAATGTTTAAACCATCGGCCTGGAGACGCTAAATCGACCCCTAAGCTTTGAGCGCTTTTTTCCGAAATGGGGAATTAACCTGCTACCGACTGACCGCCCGGCAGAATTGCACGTGGAGATGCGCTTCACTTCGAGACTGTTGGACTTCTTGCTTCTTCGCATGTTTAATTGGCCTGTTTTGTTTGAAATTTGAGCTCTCTCCGGTCACTTGTACCTCAATTATCGTTTGCATTGGCTCTACTGTCATAAGGGTACACCAAACCCCGCGTCCAACGCTTATCGGTTGATGCCAGATTTCAGGATCTAGATCGAGTCTACAGCTATCCTTTCCCGAATCACTGATTTGGTGATTTGCATATCAAATTGCTACCCATCTTTAATCCCAACGCTCTGAGGACCTCGGAGATAACGGTCCTGTACGCCCTTGTCGAGGTTGCACATTCCTCGATAACGCAATCCAGCGTCGACAACGCGCCAGTGCCTCGACAACAGCACTTGCAAGCTTGTGCATATCTGAATATCTAGGCGTAATAAACCACGCACGCTCTAATCCAACTCGTGATAGACATCATCTTTGGTCATCAACATCAATGGAGGCTTCATCGCATCCGCAACCCGTGGTGGGAGACCCAGGCAGTGTGATCACCCTTCATATACTATGCCAGACCCTACCACCTCCCAATCGTTTTACCATCCAGAATATCTCACTGTTGGCAACTGTTGCACAGGTCAAAGAGCGGATTGAGCAGGCATTCCCTGGGAATCCTCGAGCATCGACTCAGAGACTGATATACCGAGGAAAGCCTCTCCGCGCCGAGGACGCAAAGCTAGGGGACATATTATCACGAGGAGATGTGCGTATCATCTTTGATATTTCTCGTGAGAATTATTCTAACTGAACCCAACTATGCAGGAACATAATGACAGTGACAGCATTCACCTCGTCCTGCCACCAGAGCCAACCAAAACAGAGAAGTTTCCCGTGGCCTCGGGATCCTTGCAGGCTTCTTTGATACCAGAAACTCTTTCTGCAGCCTCTGATCAAGCATCCAACATTAATGGTCAGCTCGGTGCACACGCATCGACGACAACGTCAGGCGCATCGTTTGTGCCCGGCTTTTCCAGGCCTTCCAGTGGCCCTAATACTCCTTCATACACCGCCATCAACCCACTCATGAGCAATTCATTGCCAAGTCCGCTTCAAGCTAGCACTCATTCAGCAGATGCTGAAGATGGAGAGTTTTGTCAGTCAATCCGCAGGCTACGCAGCCAGATCGAACGGTTTGAATTACAAGTGGACATGCTTCCTGTCCCATCCATGGACGATATCATCCGCACACGAACTGAGCTACTTGAGATCCAAGATACCCGCCATGCGAGACGACTACCTGCTCCCGGTGTTGCCGAACTAGTTGGTCGCATCTTGAACGTCCAACAACGTGCCCGGTTACTGGAGTCCACCATCCTGCAAATGTCTTCAATGGCAGCAGCAGCTTCAGGCTCAAACAACAGCCGCACAGCGAACCGTCCCCATCGCTTTATGTTGACGTCACCAAGCGGAGAGGCAAGCATTATCCTCGACCCAGAAGCAACAGCCCGACAGAGTCGCACATTCAATCCCTTGTTTCACCCTCATGCGGTGCCAGGCGTTGACCCAGTTGCAGCCCCGCCAAACCTCAATGCCGCAGCTGTACATAACGCTGTGCGTCAAGCGGTGCTCAATCGACCAAACAGAGGCAACAACATCGAACATAACGGTTTAGCACGACACATGCGCCGCATTTGGCTGTTCACCCGCCTGTGGTTCTTCTGTTACTTGACTAGCGCACCGGGAACTTGGAGACGGTATATTTTCGTCACTCTTGCTTTACTGGCCACATTCTTATCCGAGACTGATATCCCACAACGGTTCTTCCGGTCTGTGGTTTCGCCCGCTCAACGCCACCTAGAGGGTCTAGCTCATGCCGGCGGACCTTTGGATCCATCTGCTCACGCAGCAAATGGCGCCCCTGGAGTCGGTATCTGGGATCAGGTCCGTCGCCTAGAACGCTCTGTTGTCCTCCTCCTTGCAAGTTTAGTGCCTGGGCTCGGAGAGCGTCAGGTTCAGGCTCGTCACGCCGCCGAACGGGCACGAGAGGTTGCAGAGCAAGAGCGTGCCCAGCGAGAAGAAGCAGCGGCGCGAGAACAAACCGAGCAAACTGCGGAAACTGAAGGACCAGCGGCTTCGGGTGGAGTGGAGAGCGTCAATCCGGAGGCTGCGGATCAATCTGAAACTGCGCCAGCATAATATGTTCTAACCCATAAATCTTATCAATGGATTCACCTGGGGTGGATGGATAATTGTCTACTTGAAAGTTTGGTACATTGTTGACAGTGCACAAGCGAAATCACATTTTTTTAATCACATCCAATGACCAGTGTCCGGTTGGTCAATTAGCAATGTTGGTCAACTAGCAATGCAGGATCCAAGGCTGCCCAAAATGCAGTATGGCGATACACACGGTCGTTCCAACGATAGGGGCGACCATCGATAGTTACACTTGAGTGGTGCGTGAGGTGGACCAGAGATACGCGTGTTGATACATTTGTGAATGCGTTGGTGCCTGAACGTGGCCTGGAAATCTGACTTTACTCGACGCCTACCCAAGTTTGCGGCGTGCCTCGAACCATTGGGACGTATAAATAAAGTGGCTCACCCAAATTCTTTCTTCTCTTCTCTTCCTCTCCACTTCTCTTTGCCTCTGGCTTAGATTAAGTGTAGTACTTTTTCTTGTGCAGGCTGACCCCTGCACAGCTTCCTACGGGAAGTGTGCTCAACCTTATTGTTTGGAACCAGTGTCCTGGCCTCTGGGCTTGCTTATGCCGGGACTCACAGTGTCATTGGGCTTACACTACCCCCTTTCGACGCAAAACCCCTCCTTTTCATCACTTGTTCGGCTTGTCTGGGCGCTTGAAGAAGATGTGAGCTTCCCAGGTTGTTGACCTCTTGTTTACGCCTGGTAGCCGGGAGTTTGTTTATCGATTGATTGGTTCATTGCTTCAAGTATTACATGCTGTATGCATGCAGGCTGGCAGCATGGTTTGTACAACGATCTACAGTCACCACACACACTTTTCCTTGATCCTGGATGGTTTCCGATTTGTTGTTCTTTGACGCCTGCCAGGCGTTGCCCAAGTGGCATGCACACATAACTGGCTGTTTATTCGGATGCCTTGTCCACCAAGCTACAGAGTACTTAGCTACCAGCCACTCAATTCTTGAAGGCCACGCAGACTCCAGAGCTATTCCAGTCAACTGCATGCTTTATTGTCTACCTGTATCGTATGTTAAGCGTACTCTGATAGGTATTGGCCTGGCTCCACACCGCCTCTCAAAGCTTACCACCTGGGCACTCATGCCACTTAAACCTTGGAGCCTCTGAACCTGAGTGCCGTTAGATAACCACGGACAATTGCTTCAGACCGTTTATTCGGCAAGCCCCAGCAGCACAGGCCATAGCATCAACAGCATGCCTCACTGCTTCGCTTAAAGTAGCTGTCTATAATGTCTGTCTCGCATATCACAACTTAGTCGTAGCTGTAGTCGCCGCAGTCTCCGAAGAAGGGCCCATAGGACCTGATTGGAAGTTCTCTTCGCCATCAAAGTGCCTGCA
Source organism: Penicillium sp. MA 6036 (assembly GCA_003138045.1). Classification (NCBI taxonomy): domain Eukaryota; kingdom Fungi; phylum Ascomycota; class Eurotiomycetes; order Eurotiales; family Aspergillaceae; genus Penicillium; species Penicillium sp. MA 6036. The sequence goes on from QAGG01000250.1 coordinate 18,776, forward strand.
TCTCTCGTATCAGCATCTAGCCCACAGTCACAGATTCGCATCAGTACTCACCAGCCACGCTCAGCACCACCGCTCAAGAAGCTGCAGTCGCCGTTGCCAATACAATCCCATCCGCTACCAACCCCACGTCCTCTCCACCGCGGTACCGATCCAGACGAACGAATCAGCGTGGTTCCATCGGCCAATCGACTCTCCGATACGGTTTCCTGACCACTGCTTGCCGCAGCACTCCCAGAAGCCCTCTCCCCCTCCCCCCGCCGTCTAAACGTGCTGAGACCAGCCGTGAACACATTGAAGTCCTCCTCCGAGCTGTCGTCCGGCATACGGCCCGTCAAGACTCGACCCATAGCGATAAGCGGAGCTGCATGCGCGCAGATCAAGACCGATTTACTGGTTCTTTGTTCTACGGGCAGTGCCTCTTCCAACGCAGCTATCTCGGCATCGACATCGGCAATAATACCTTCCAAAGCCGTTGCAACACGGTCGTGAAGCTGGGTGATTGTCTCGCCACGGGTAGACGGGATCAACAAGGGCTTCTGATTCACACTAGCCTCTGAAAGCAGCGTGGGGAAGTGCTTTGCCATTTCCTCGGTACTTGGATGCGCAGGATGATCGAAGAAGTCCGTTGCGCCGAACCATTCTCTATAGCAGAATGAGTACTGGCTGCTCTCAACATGAGCGGCAATCACTCACCCGAGTCCATTCTCTATCCGCACGTCCAGCTTCGCATGCTGGTCAATGAGACCTACACCATCTGAGCTACCTGAGTCCTCTCTGGCCTCGTGTATCCTCTTCAGCTCCTCGACTGTGGGCTGGATCGTCTGCAAGCAGCGATAGAAAGGACTCGAGTAGACTCGGAATGGCTTTGGGTGGAATTGAGGACCGGCAACATGCGCTGCCAGCTCATGCGATTGGCGCACGCCATGCGAGGTCAGCGCTGGATCTGCAGGGTTCCCTGTTGGCGTGGGGAATTGGGCCCTGTATGTTCCCGTGCGGAAATCAATGGTCCAGTTGAGCCGGTGCTGCAGCTGTTAGACTGGGTTGTCCATGCACAGTTCCTGATGCACACATACCCCATGGCGAGTCAAATAGATCGTGTCCAAAGGCATGGCATACGATTTACTGAACCTCTCTATGGTCTCGTCTGTTGCGGGGAGCGGGCAGAATAGATATCCACGTCTACGGGCGGTGAATCGATGCCTCGGCCGAGGGCTACGAGTCTACCGAGGATGTCTAAAGGTGAAGCTGAGGGTGTTGCAGACCAGAATCATCTAGCATTGGAATACGAGCGCACCATGTACTCTGCAAGCTATCAAAGTGCGAAACGGGGGTATTTTGTTCACATTTACATCCAGATTACATTCCCAGGGCCTGCCCATTAAACCAACGCCATGCAAAACCAGCCACAAAGCAAGAACTTTTTCAATTCTTTTTTAGAAGAACTCCATCTAGTAGAAGAAGCCGAGGAGCTTGCCGGCAACGTGCTTGCGGCGAGCCTCCTCGTGGTCCATGATACCAGCGGAGGTGGTCAGGACGACGTAACCGAACTGACGGGAGGGAAGGAGCTGGGTAGCCCACTTCTCGAGGTCACGGAGCTGGACGGGGTAGCGGGGGTTGATGACACCACACTTGTTGAGGCTGGAGGTAGATGTTAGCAAGGTGAAATGACAGAAGGTGTGGTGAGGGAAACATACCGGCCGTTAAGCTGGATAACGATCTTGCCGGAGCGGTGGTCATCGACCTCCTCGAACTCGCCGATGTAACCTGAAAGATAAAATGTCAGTATGTCGCGGAAATATAAAAGTAATCAAATACTGAAAAGCAATAATAGCGCTTTTGAAAACGTGTAAGATCTCCGCAGTCAATATATCGGGCACTTAAAAGGCAGACGTCGTAGGTGATTGAGACCGGCCGCCTAGTTATCAGCCCGAATGGCTTGTGACAAAACTTCTCATGACAGGTAAAAGGTGAAAAATTCGAAAGAAAAAAACAGGAAAGAAAACATGAAAAGAGATAAAAAGCAATCGAAATAATATCACAAGCTGACGTACCGTGCTTCTGCATGACAGAGAGGAACTTGACGATGACCTTGGAGGAAGGACGGATGAGGACCTGGCGCTTGCCGGCCTTCTCGGCGTTGTTCATGGCGTTGAGCGCATCGTTGAGGACGGAAGTCTTGACCATTTTGGCGGTTTAGGAATCGAGATTCTCAAATCTTTGGGTGTGAAGAAAGGATTATGAGGTATCTGTAGGACGAACGCAACAGAAAACACCTCATTCCGAGTAAACGGAACGAAAGGTGAATTCGAGTTGCAACTAAGTCAGCCACCACTAGTCTCGAGCGTAAAGAGTGCCCCTTTTTTGCATTGCAAGGAGTTCTTCAGCCCGTGCCGAGTTGGGGGATGCGTATCATCTTGGCTTCCTGGACCGCAGTTCCTGAGAATTATCTATAATTCTGGCATCGGAAGCAATCTAGACAAGATGATTGCACCCCCAGACTAGCCGAGAGGCTGTGATTGAGGGGGAGGGGATAAAAAACATACCTCGAAGGATGGTCGACGATGGATGGAGCAGAGAGAAGATTTCACCGACTAGTTGAAGTTTGGGTGGTCGTGCGCGGGTAGGGCTTGAAGATTCCGTAACCCTTATCTATGGGTCACATGACTCGTTGGACGATAAGGGTGACGTTTCTGCCTTAGGCATTCAATAATTGGCCAACCTCTCGAAGTTCCAACAACAGCCTCGCCAAGCTCATACCTACTATATACTGCGTACGGCAAAGGGACAGAGTCATATGTGGAGCAGCTCGCTGAACTTAAACCCTTGAAGTTACATCGTGTGGACAATGCACAAAACAAGTGGTTACCATTGTAATTATTCCTACCCTACTACTACCACTACCAAGCTGCAAGCACATCAAGACACTATGAACTTATTCCATCTGTGGATCGTCTTTCGCCATGGGTTGTTTTATACATGATTATAAAATAGTGGAAGGGCCGTGGGCAAGGTCGGAGCGTATACGAGGAGAACGGAATCGAGGACAGCTTTCATGACAATGGCTTTTCTGGTAGTGTGACATGAGGGGGAGGGATACATGGAGGGGGGAGGGTGGG
>QAGG01000251.1:0-21873 GCA_003138045.1 Penicillium sp. MA 6036
CCATACGCGTTATTGCACCGAGAGGGTTTGAGCAATAGGACTTCATATTGTTCATCAAGTTACTGAGAATATGTGATCAGTTTCTGAAGTTCATGGAGATAGTCTCCGGTGGAGAAGCTTAGCTGTAATGGCAGGCAAAGAATCTTTTTTGTTTAGATCCCTGATTTCCCAAAGGTAAAGCCATTCGGGCTCATAACCTGTTGAGATAGGTAGTTGTAATGTTCTTGTTGAGGTTACTATCAAAAGTGGGAACTCCGTCTATTTAAACGTCCATCGCTAGTCCTGCCATAGGCTTTGACCACCGCGATACTCAACACGAATATTGGCCTTGCGAATACGAATATTCGTAGAGGTCTGTGAACTACGAATGCGAATGCGAATATCTCAAAATGTTACGAATATGTATTCGTGCCGACCCCTAGTAGGCGGTCTTCGGTGATTCAACGTTGAGTCACTCACAGGTGAGGTATCAGAACAAGAAATATGAGCCTGTCAATTTGAACAACAGGCGTGATTGACCGCCTTCCCAATGAAGCCTTAGAACAAAAAAGTTCGCGAACTTCGTGTTGAATATCACGGCGGATAAAGCTTATGGCGGGGGTTAGGAACGGATATATATAAAGACGGGCTACCCCTCTTCTGTAAATAAGAAGAACAAGCAATACAATCAATCACATATCACAACACTTCGAATCGAATTCGTACGAATCGTTATTGTTGAGTATCACAGTGGCTGTGTTGAGTATCATGGTGGCTGAACCTTATGGCAAGGATTAGGGCAGAGATATATATGGAGCATCCCGCCCCTATAAAAGATAACTCCTAAATAGGGGTGTTCCCGATACGATATCGGCAGAATTTCTCCATATCGGGTATCGTATCGGCTACTACAAATAGCTTCAAAAAAATATCGGTTATCGTATCGGCTCACAAAATTGTCTACCGATAACTAACGGCCGATAATATCGGATTTCAGCCGATATTATCGGTAGTATGCAGATATTACTTGTATAATTAGTAGTACTACTACCTTGAAAAAAAATTTTTAAATTCCTGCTGCCTTCCAAGTTCCAACCACACACCCCCCACCCCCCTACTACCAACTTCCAACTTCCCAAGCATCCTGATTACTATCTTCGTCATGGCATACAATGGCAATGATGACCTACAAATGACTACACGAAGGCAGGCTCGAGTTGACTATGAATTGCTCAATGGTGGCCCTGATTCCCCTGAAGGAGTTCTACCATCAGACCAAATCACTGAATCTGATATATCTCAATTTTTTTCACAGTCGCCATGGCAATTCAATTCTCCCTCTACCGATCAAGAATCTCTAGCCTTCTCAGAGATTTCACCTCATGAATCTGCCTCACAAACCTTTACCCGGAAGATCAAGAAACCTCGCCCAGCACCGACTACCGATTGGATTTGGGATTACTTCTCTACAACTGAGGTATCCCGTGAGTGGAAAGTCCTCCGTACAGGGAAACCAAGGACTGTCGACATGGATATCCAATGTACAGTCATCGATGAGAAAACTGGTCTACAATGTAGTTGGAAAACCTCGGAATCACAAAGGCAGTCATCAACCTCGAATATGCACCGTCATCTTGAGAGAAAACACTCGGTTCTTCCACCTCAAAGTTCAACTTCAAAGCAAAAAGATATCCGCCAAGTCTTCAAAAAACAAGGGAATCTCTCAATCCAAGAGCATCTTGAACGGAACATACTTCGCTGGGTTATTCAAGACAAGCAAGCTTTTCTAGTCATTGAATCTCAGGCTTTTCAGCAAATCTTTGAAGATATTCCAGGACTCACTCTACCATTCAAATCTCGATCAACTGTGAGTCGACGATTACAAGAGCAATTCAAAACCCAACGATCATTGTTGAAGGAGGACTTAGCTACTACATGCAAAACAATTGCATTATCTCTTGATATATGGACAAGTCAGAATCACTATCCTATCCTTGGTATCATTGGCCACTGGCTTACAGAGGATTTTCACTATCGTGAAGAAACTCTAGAGTTCTGTGAAATCTTTGGACCTCATACAGGGGAGAATATTGCTACTGTGGTTCACAAGACCTTAGTGGAATTAGATCTCACGTCAAAGTTGACTACAATTACTGGGGATAATGCCTCAAATGTTCAAGAGATGGTTTCTGAGTTATGGTATCTTTTGGAACAGAATCAGAATTCTTTACAACCAATTCGATTTTCTGGACCTAATAGCTATATTCGCTGTCTGGCTCATATCTTGAACCTCATTGTGAAAGACATTCTTCGTTCCTTGAAAGCTGGAAGTGTTTCAGAGGCCAATTCGATCTGTGATAATCTACAATCCAGGAATCCCCAATCGACCTCATCATCAAGCTCTCCATCTATCTCATCTCAATCAGCATTAGCTAAACTCCGGATTCTTGCTATTTGGATTTCTCGCAGTCCTCAACGGAGGCAAGACTGGAAGTCAATCTGTGATGAGATGAAGCTCGATGATAAATTCATTGAGTATGATGTAGAAACACGGTGGAATTCTATCTTTCGAATGCTTAATGATGGGATACAAGCTCGAGCTCAGATCAATCGATTCTGTGCTGTACAGGGTGAAATTCCTCCCTTTACCAATGCAGAATGGGAACGACTTGATCAGATTCATAAAGCTCTCAAAACCTTTAATGACTTGACGCACTTGGTATCTATATCAAGGCCACAAATCAGTCTCACTGTCCCAATTTACTATAAGCTTCATGATCTTTTACGGGATGATGCCTTGGTGGGATATGATGATGATATTGCCAATGCAATAAGGTCAGGCATGAAGAAGTACCAAAAGTACTATGACTTCATGGATAACTCTGAAGCTTATTATACGGCATTAATGCTTGATCCTCAGCTCAAAGGTGATCTCATACTTCATGAGATGGTAGATCAAGAGGCTGCCCAATTGATTATACGGGAGACTCGTCGGATGCTCCATAAGAGATATCCACCACTTCCACAATCAATTCCGTCCTCGCTTTCACAGGCAAATCTAGACTCGGATCCACAGTCGATTCCAGACTTGACTCAGGAAGATTCTCTCGATCGCAAAACAATGCGGTTATGGATGCTGAAAAAGCTACAGCCTCAGGAATATCAATTTGTTTCTGATATTGATCAGTACTTTGATAGTCCTCGGGTTACTGTCACAGGCGCAGAGGATCCAGACTGGCTCTGCAATTGGTGGCGTACCCATAAGGGTGAATACCCTCAAATGGCAGAGGCTGCAAGGGAATTTCTTGCGATCCCAGCTTCAGAGGTATCGGTTGAGAGATTATTTAGTGGAGGGAGAGATCTTTTGGGAGTTCGAAGGCATAGTTTAGGGGCAGATACTATGAGGATGTTGATGTTGATGAAAGATATTGTTTAGTTAACTAGTGAAATTATTGCATAGTTTGGTTAGTTCGTTGGATAAATTCATTGATTCGTTAGCTATAGTTAGTTATTGCATTAACTAGGAGCAGAGTAGGATTAAGAATTTAAGATCGGTGGACTATTCAAAAGAGGCAATACATGCATGGACGATATATATATAGATATATATATATATACATGTATGCATGCAGTAACTAGTTATAACTTATAAACAAGCCTAATTAGGCTAGCTTACAGGTCTACCGATATTATCGGCGCAGGTTTTTAGTAGCTGATAAGAAAACCGATAAATTATCGGCTACTACAAATATCTTCTAAAAGTTATCGGTTTTTTTATCGGCTACTAAAAACCTATACCGATAATTAACGGCCGATAATATCGGTACAGGTTTGTATCGGAATTATCGGTAAAATCCGATATCGGGAACAGCCCTACGGATATCCTCTGCTGGTGGGTCCTGGTCAGGGCGGATCATGCTCTTGCTCACTGAGCATGATCGTGGTTTCTCTTTTCCTGAATACCCGGGGGTGCCTGGGTATAGGATGTTGCACGTGATCTTGATGACAGATAGATCGGTTGGCTCTCGGTGGCCCATCAGTAAGTTGCGGTCTCCACAATGATTGGTGACTAGCATGTTCGTAACAATATCCTACTAGTGGTTTTATCGAGGGGTTTATTTGGCTGTTTATCGGACCTTCCTTACCTACTACTAAAAAAATAGAAAAATAATCGTTATCAGCCTCATTAAGGATTAAAAGCTATTTCTCTCTATTCTCACCCCGGAGCCAATCCTCGATGAGTTTAAAGATGTTGGCTTGAGGTTCCTGACGGCCCGGAATTTTAATTTGGTCCGCGATATCCCGGAAACTTTACTCGAACCCCTGAGGGCTTCATTACTCGCATAGACTCAAAAGACCCATGTCGCCGGCTGTTGGGATCGGACTTGATAGGGGTATTCGATGGCGAGTTGCGATTTCTTCGATTTATGAGCTATAAATCAAGATATTGGTTGCTTTATACACCCGCGACACCTCCGAGGCCGACCATCGCTATTCTTGACCCTATTACTAATATTTTCTCGTGAATCTGATTAAGCGGCGTTGTGTGACTGGCAAAGTCTGGATCGCGCACGAACGGGACAGTCGATAGAGGGCTGGATGGAGTTTCCAGCCTAGCTAGCTCTAGAAATTAAGGCCTTATTATCAGGAGCTAATTAAGGCTTTGTTAAGCACTAAGTTGGTTGGTTGTTGTTAAGCACTTAACAAGCGCTTACCGAATTCTGTATCTAAAACACTCCACTCCATTCCACCTTCTTACTTCTCGGGTACCTGCGAGAAAATCCGCCATGCATTTACTTTATTGCTGATTGTCCAGATTAGAGATTCACTACGTATTGACTGTTTTTTTTGGGGCATCTATATGGACTCGAAAATGGCATTTGAGCGTGACGAAATGTACCACCATAGATTCTGTAGCTTACTAGTCTACACAAAACAAAGTCCTCCATTTGCATTCACCGTGCTCCCTGTCGACCAGCGACTGCCCTCCTCAGACAAGAATGCCACGATCTGCGCAATGTCATCAACCTCGGCGATCCTCGCACCAGCAGGAATTTCTTCCATTTTCGTCTCCCATTCATCAAGCACCTCTTGCTCAGTGTCCCGCAACCACATATCCGTCTTGACAGGTCCAGGGTTAACGCAGTTCACAGTAGCCCCATATTTCTGTCCGAGCTCCTGCGCCCAGACTTTGGTCACTCCTTCCAATGCTGCCTTCGTAGCGCAATACGCCGTGCTGTACGAGCCTCCCATGCGCGCAATGACGCTAGAGATATTGACGATGCGAGGCGCCGTCCCGAAATGTGGGACCGCTTCCTTGAGCAGGAATGTCGGGAATCGCAAGTTGCAGTCCAGAATTTTGTCCCATAGTTCATGTGTTAGATCACATAAGAGGGAGTCGTCTCCCGCGCCGGCGTTGTTGATAATGATGTCGATGTGGCCCCAAACTTCAACGGCTTTAGCGACAATTCGCCGAGGAGAATCACGGTCGCTGCCGCTGGCTTGCACGCCTTCTGCTTCAGCGCCGAGTTCTTTTAGCTGGTTGATGACTGATATTGCTTGTGTGCTGGCCTGGTTGTATGTGATGAGCACGTTCGCGCCGCGTTTGGCCAGTTCAAGGGCGACTCCGGCTCCGATACCGCGGGATCCGCCGGTGACGATTGCAACGCGGCCTTGAAGGGACTTGAAACTTGAACTCATCTTTAAAAATGGTGATATTTTGCGCTGTTTCGGTGGAATTTGAAGATTGGAGAGGTAAGTCGTATTGACACAGATGAGATCGACAAGACTCCGGACTGGGTCAATGGTAAGAATAAATACTTGATTCCAGTTGGAAGACCTAGTATATCAATAGGTAGGTTATCAGCTGGGCAGCTCTCATATATCTTGGGTCATTAGATGTTATCGCAGCATTTCCAGCGTTGTAGTTCTCGAAATGAAGGAGCTCGCTGTGGATTACTTCCCTACAACCGGTAGCGCGGAATTTTTATGCATGTCCTTTAGCCCCGCAAATATCCGCCACCGGGCCACCCTGACCCGAATCTGATAGATAGGCTATAGGTAATAACTGTTTGTCGAACAAACTTTGGATATACGTAATATGACTATTTGCTCTTGGTGATTTTATTCCAAGTCGCTGTTGGCTTCCAATCCTACAATCTTATCTAACCTAGGAAATAGCGAACTTGATACTGCACTCCTGCTGGCCGCTTGAGATACCAGGATCTCCTGGCCAAATCTGAGAGATTACATCCCAGTCAAGATCGCTGTCAATTTCCAATACGCAGTATGTACCAGATTACTTGATCCCACCTGGATTGTCCAGGTAGACCTTGCTTGACATATTTGCGACATGAAAGACCTTAGATAGAACCATCAAGATATAAGGAGTTTGATGGAACCATTCGAACATTACAAAAAAATTCAACCACTTTCACATTTTCTTCATCTTTCACCAGTCACCAACAGCATTTCATGATCTCATTTGTCCCTCAGCCATGACCGTCGAGCCTAAACTATCAGTTCCAGTGGTGAAGGCCACAGCCTCAGTGGACGAGATCGTCGCCGCTCTCAAACTTGCCGGAGGTGTGATTATTCGCAATGCAGTGGGACAAGCTGCGCTCGACCACATTGAGTGAGCAATACCCTCTACCAAATTCTTTGAGCATGCTGACTAACCTATTAAAGGGTCGATGTACGCCCCGGTCTCGAACAAGACACAGCATGGAGCGGCTCATTCTTCCCATCCCAAACCCGACGCACATGCGGGGCGCTTCAAAAGTCCCCGACTTACGCGCGTGAAATCGTTATGCACCCGCTGTTCCAGGGGGCATCGAGCCGCATGCTGACGGAAAAACAATGGTTCTGGTCTGGAAACGACAAGCAATGGACCATCTCCCGTCCCCAGCTCTCCAACACAATCGTCTTTAGTATCGGGCCCGGCGCATCGGCGCAGCCTTTGCACCGCGACGATTCAATCCACCAGCGATACGCCCATTTCGCAGAAGTGTATCCGTCCGGCCGCGAAGGCAATCAGCGGGACAGCAGTATTGGATTTTTCGTTGCTGGTAAGAAGGCCACCAAAGCGAATGGCGCTACCCGGTTCATTCCTGGCAGTCACCTCTGGGATCAGGACACCCCGCCAAACGAGGATCTCTGTGAGTTTGCAGAGATGGAGCGTGGAGATGCGTTCATGATGCTTGCTTCTTGTTTCCATGGCGGGTCGGCGAATACCACCACTGATGAGGAGAGGCTTATTTTCTCCACTTTCATGACAAAGGGATATTTGCGACAGGAGGAGAATATGTATCTTTCTGTGGATATGGATGTCATGAGGAAGTATCCTGTCGATATTCAGAAGATTGCTGGATATAGTTTGAGCGAGCCTTTCTTGGGATGGGTGGACTCAACTGATCCTAGGAAATTGCTGGATCCCAATATTCCCGACAATACTGATATGTGGACTGGAGCGGAGGAGCCGGCTGATCCTTGGATTTAGTTATAGGGTATTAATGTGGTTTTGCTTTATTAAATATGACAGGATCAACCGTGTTTCGTGGTGCTCGTTTCTTTCAATGAAATATTTATCTCCTGATTATACAGTTCACTCAATAATACAGATATCCACTTCCTTTTAGTATGATAGTGTGTACAAAGTAGGGAGCACTTCTCTTGTTAAGTTTTACTGCCTAGGTAGATAAAAAGACACCATTCCACTTTGGAACGTTACCACAACACTCACTCTCTTGCGGGAATCTATTTATCATTATACTATATATAGGCACTAGTATAGACTATTGTCCCCCTGTTTACTACTCGAAAATTCGTCACATGATCCACACCCCGCAATTCCAAGGTTAGTAGTTGAAACACTAAAAGTAAGTATCGCGCGATATACAATTACTAGGTATTGTAGTGGGGTGCGCCCACGCAGACAGGAATAGCGGTTCACCTGATGACTAAGGATGTGATATGATATATAGTCAACCCCGCTTGTTACAGAGCAATTCAGACCATCTTCCTCCTTCATACCACCCCTAGGTCTCCTCTCTTGTATATCCTACTACCTCCTGAGGGCGTACCTGGTTCGCAGACAGATACGGCTCCTTTGACAGTATGTACTGAGTAGTGAGTAAAGGGTGAGTACAGTACCTATCTCAAGTTCAAAGCTTATTCTCTTGCCAAATTCCGTATTTATGATTCCCCCGAAAACGAAGTATATACCCATCCCAGGTTTTAAATATTGTAGTGGGGTGCGCCCATGCAGAGACAGTAGGCTGAGATAGGACACCGCCTAGCGCGGGCATGTTACATAGACTATGGGGTCTGCCAGTAGGGCACTGATCCATCCTACACCACCCGAGTTGGGTCCCTCCCAATACACATTCCTTTGTTCTCCAGCTTGCCTATTGTCTGTGGTTGGTTTCTCCTAGTTGACCGCGTCCGACCGTACTGGACTAGCCTAGAGCTGTGGCAGGAGCGCCTCATTTGACAATATGTACCCTTCGTAAGTACTCACTATATACCCTACATAACTATTACCTTTAGTACCAACTATCTTCATAGGTGGAAATCCTGAGTGTTCATATAATTATATCAATCCTAGCTGAGTATGAAGTCTATCTAATCTTTCTCTGAATCCATATCCATAGATTTCCCCTGCCTAGGTAAGCATATCATTCCAAATTTCGATAAATTTATTACAACGTGCGTATGCGCGGCGCCCTATGCTTGTATATCATCACCTGGGCACGGATCGAATCAGAACTCCAACTCCAAAATGGGAGCACAATCATGCATTAAGTCAGGGCAATAATGATATTGACGATTATTTAGCTGAATAATTCTGTCCTGGGAGGAATGTCACGTTTGAATGATCGTCCGACGGCTCCTACGACGAGGTTCGGGTATACGGAAAAGATAAATTTCGACTTCTTCATATCGCACTGGGAATATAAAACCCGGTTTTCGCATGTACCAGCCAATTGATTCCGCTGATCAAAATGACAACAGCACAGACCAGGACAGCCCAATTCATGTTATTCATCGTCACTGGGAGATATAAAGGAAAGCACAACCAGACGAAAACAAAAACAATCCACACGACCGAGATAAGATTCAAGGCGGTTCCAAGCGCCTTTCCCAAGCTAAAATAATGTGGCCTTATGAAGGCGGATCGTTTGCTCATCAAAGAACAACTAATGGGAATGGCGTACGAGAAAAAGATGCAGAGAACGGCGGAGCCCAGAATCGCATTCAGTGCTGTGGCAGAGCCGAGCTCAAGAAGACCGATGAGAGAGCAGGCAACCACAGAGAAGATGATGCTGTTGATCGGTAGTTGCGATGAGTCACTAATCCTAGCCATGAACTTAGAGTAAGGAACACCGCCTTCACGCGCCAGAGACCACCAAACTCGGGTGAATGTTGTCAACAGCGTGACACTGGCACAGGCAAAACAAATAGTGAATATCAGTGTTCCGATGATTGAGAGTGGGAGCGAGTGGAGAGAGTCAACCATCAGCTGAATGATGGGCTGGCCACCCACAGGGTCTAAGAGGTTTTCGGGGTTTGTGATACAAAACATATAAACCAAGATCATCGGTAGTCCAGAAACAGCACTTGCGATTGCGCTAATGAACATGACCTGTGGAACCTGGCGGGACGGTTCGGACATCTCTTCAGCCATGTGCGCGGCACTGTCGAACCCATTGATGGCTGTGAGGCCCGGTAGCAAACCGATGAAGAACACAACTGCATTTGATGACCAGCCAGTTTGGTTCACGAAGTCCTTGAATACGTATTCGCTCGTTTGTTTGGGACTTGACCGGACGAGTAGCACGATGAGGATAAACAGACTGCCGAGGTTGATGTAGACTACCAGGCCTTGCAGAAACAGAGGATACCATTTGAAGAGGACGGTGTTTGGCAACAGGGCCCAGAGGCCGATCGCAAAATATGCCAAGTAGTAGTGCCAGGACAATGGAGTAAACTGAGAATGGCAGATTTGGACCAATGCGAAAATTAATTCAGAGGTGATGAGGAAGGTGGCTGCGGTCCAGAAGAAGTATCCAGCCGCTACCAGCCAACCAACGAGATAACTGAGGCCACGAGCATATCGCTGGGGTGCCAATTGAGATGTCCAGTATACCTGGCCTGCAAAATATTTAAAGGTCTGTTAAGAAGGGAAAAAGAATGTAAGGTTGGTTGGAAAAGGAGTATTATGTATTTACCTGAGGAGTGTGGAAAAACAGCCGCCAGTTCTCCTAAGGAAGCACAGATGCACAAATTGAAGACAACGGAGACGATGTATCCAAAGAAGTATACTGGACTACCACCAACGCCAACACTGACTGAGAGATACGTCCCGATGGCCAAGGGCACTGAGGTAACAGAGAATGAGATTCCTAGTGCGCTCCAAATATTAAACGGTTTGTCAAGTCCGACGGCCTGGACATCGCCAATGCCGATTTCATGGCCAGAATCGTCCTCGACACGAGTACTTAAAGTCTTCATATCTTGTTTAGCTTTCCCAGTGGTGCCGGACATACTGAAATTGATCAATGGGCAGGAACATCACAATCATCCTACTTCTTGAGCCGAACAACAATTATATACAATCCAGATTTCGCCTATCGGGTCTAGAATTGGAGGAAGAGCATGACTCAACTAGGTTTGCACCTATCTGTGACTGACAAGAGCTTAGAGATACGATAATCGCCACGGATGTGGGATTCAAGGATGTGCATAGGGTAAGTGGTGTTCAACCATATGGAAGATCTGCCTTATCTCTTGATAGTAGATAAGCGACGTGAGGGTCAAACGAACAGGAAATAGCGAATTGCGGCTATCATATCGAGCGAATTGAAAGTGCCAATAACTTGGACAGAATTCAAGAAACCCACAGCGAGATGTGGGGCGGCGATGAATCATCACATAACCTGATATTGGCGTAACCGCTTTAGTTAACTTACGGGCCATTTATGGTTTAGTTTCCCTCCCGGGAATCCCCGGTGATAAGGCTCCACTTAGTCTCCACCAAGCCTTCGCTATTTGATTGTCTCTTTGTCACTTGCCCTTTGGAAATCCAATATCACCATGCCCCGACGAAAGCCTAGAGAAGCTGTCAAGCGATCAAAGACCTTCACGGGCTGCTGGACTTGCAGATCCCGAGGAGTAAAATGCGGTGAAGAGAGGCCGGTCTGTGCTCGATGCACCAAAGGGGCCTTTCATTGTGAGGGCTACGGAGTGAAGCTGGTTTGGCCAGATGAATACAACAATAATCCCACAGGCGCTCAGAGGCGCTTGTTCACCCAGCTGCAGAAGACCACTGGACCCACACTCAGTGAGTCCCAACTTGATATCTCTCTTGAGACTTTGGATGCAGCGGTCGTCGTCGATCAAGAGCAAGATGGCCTCTTTTCAGTTTTTAGGCTGCCATCCTCTGAGACATATATTTCACCTGGGATTGTGATATCAGGTAGCGAGACTTCATGCTCAAATCAGTCCAATGGCGGAGATGGGAGTTCTCTCTTTACATTCTTGTCTTCTAAAGAGTCCTGCATCTCAACCATATCGAGGGAATCGGACGAAGATGAAGCTGTGCTCTATAATGGCGTTAGAAGTTCGGATATCTCGAGTGACGTATGCCGTTCTCCATCACGTTTGCCTCACACTATGGCATTTACGTGGGAGTCCTGGATACAAGACGTTATTGATCCTCTAGGGCCACCTGAATATTCCACACCTCTCGATCACCCGGGACCCCGAGAAGAACGAGAATTAATGCACCACTGGGCGACACACCTAAGCGACCTGATGATATCGGCAGGCTTTGCAGACAATCCCTACCGTACCGTCTGGATTCCCATGGCTCTTGAATCCTCAGCAGGCAAAAATATATTGCTTGAGAACTCCGCTCTGCTTCATGCTATTTATGCGTTGTCGGCCTTCAATAAATTCCAGCGCATCGACTCCAACTCCTTACCTTACTCCATTCGCGCCATCAAGCACTACCAACTGAGTCTTAAGTTTCTCCGACAGGCATCAATGCAACAGCGCGAAGCGAAGCTGGAAGCTGTGATAGCTACCATCAGTGCTCTATCAATATCGGAAGTTATAAATGGCAACTTCTCATCTTGGCGCAACCATTTAAGAGGCGGCCGTGCATGGCTCCAGTCTATAAAGCGAGGGAAATGGACTCACTTGCAAAAGTCCGTCACTTATCAGTTTTTTCTGTGTGCTGAAGCTATTGGATCCGTCCTTCCAAGGACTGCCCAGAATAAATCTTTGGGTAACATCCATACTCGCGCCGTTTGCGCCGAGGACTACGTCCATGATTCCACTTTTGGTATTACAAGCATTTCTCTGGACACAGACTATGTTCTTGATCAATATTTTGGTATCACGAAACCCATATTGGAGGTCATCATACATATCAATCACATTCTTGCCTCTCCCTACCGCCCCTCCAAGACTGAACTGGAAGGGCTTGAGATTAAAATTCGGCTAAACAGACCAATATCTGCATTGAACAGACAAGCAAGTTTTGATCCCGAGAGCCAGGCACTTATGGATTACAAAATGATGTTCTATTATGCTTGCAATATTCATTTCAAACACAACGTACTCCGTACCGCATCAGAGGACCTTCAAGCGACAGTATGTCAAACCCTCTTACATTTACGAAATATCGAAATTCACGAAATGACCTATGGATGCTGTGGGATTCTATGGCCAATTTTTGTGATCGCATGTGAATCCGACGAAGGAAAATCACGAAGCGCATACCTCCGATGGTTTTCCTCGAAGACAGAATTAGGCATTGGAAGTCTATCCTCGGCTTTGGCTGTAGTTGTTGAGGTTTGGCGCAGAAGAGATGCCGCAAGGGTCTGTAATAATAGCTGCTTTGTGAGCTGGGAGAAAGTTATGGCCGAAATGGGGTTGGACTTACTTGTTGTTTAGCGATTCACTGAACCCCATGTTTCATCCTAATAAACTTATGTATAAAACGGATTCCCACGAAATAACAATTTCTGTTTCAATAAAGATGGATTGAGCTATTTTGGCTCATTTTTACAGCCATATATGGTCGCCAATCTCCTTGTAATCAGTCTGTCAGAGTCCTGGACTTCCTTTAGGATACTGACTTCGGAATCCGATCATTTTCTCTGCTCGTGGACCCAATTTCTTCACCAATTCGATCTGACTAAAAACGGATAAGCCTCCTCGGTTGTAAGGTATTCCGGTTGAGAAGTAAAAGCAAGACCTTGACGCTTATATCCACCGACCGATTGGCACCACCACCATGAACCACTTTCCCGGATATCAAAAGCACAACGCCCGCCTTCATATCTACTGGAATAGTCATCGAGGTCATGAAGTTTACAATCCATCGGCTCTGACAATCGCTAAGATTTGTTCAAAGTTGCTAGTGTATGGAACTCTTCGTTATGAGGGGGCTTGGTTGGTGGTTGACATTATGTGGAATGTGTTCTTTTTGGAAGGACTGGAAATGTGAATATGAGAATGAATTCCAAGATGTTTTTGGTTTCTTGAAACTGACGCGTTTATCCTTTAGTCATGTCTTTGCCTCTCACCAGTGATAAGTACATAGGAATTGACAGCGAGGCAGCAGCAGTCACTCTTCTTCTCCAAGCATTAGAAGGCTGTCAGCTGATTAATCGATTGACTTAGCAAGATATACTGCTGAACATAAGCACATTCAAGCATGGAAATGTTGATTGGCTCCCGAGAAATCCCGATTGTTGTCATTCGGATCCACCGGACCCCCACGTTTGGCAAGTGATGGCGAGCCCCAAGCAAATTCAACTAGAATCCTTATTAATAATATATGGAGTCATCGACCATAATTCCTAACCAATACGGATAATGTGATTCAAGTTTCGGGTAGTATCTTTGTCTTGGTTATTCACAGAAGTTTATTTGAAATCGGATTTCCACATTTTGTTAGCTGGAACAACTACAAAACCAACATACGTCCATCAATCCTCTTCACAATCAATCAAACTTTTGAAATTATTCCCAGGGTTATTTGACAACCATCCCCTCACTCGATCCCTCCATAGTCACCATGCGTATCGCAATTGCTGGTGCTGGCGACCTAGCCAAATATCTCGTGGAAGAACTTCTTGCCGCCTCCCATGAAGTCGTTGTGCTAAGCCGAAGCTTAAAACCCTGGTTCGAGCGCCCGGACGTCTCGTTCCGCCCGACCGACTATTCCGTCCCATCGTTGGTCGCAGCCCTGGAGGACTGCGACGGTCTGATCTCAGCCCTACTCGACTACACACTTGGCAGCATTACTGCCCATCTCGCCCTTTTGGAGGCCTGTCAGAAAAGTCCCAAATGCAAGCGCTTCATACCTTCCGAATACGGTGGAAACATTGATCTTTACCCCAATTCTCCCGAGTTTTACTACGCAAACCACGAGCCCGTGCGACAGGCATTGCGCGCCCAGAAGGACGTGATGTGGACGCTTTTCAATATGGGCTGGTTGTCTGATTATATTGTGTCTGCAAGCTCCCGATATATCAAGGATATTGGTGATTTCCACCCCGTCAACTTTGAAACAGGCGTGATCACTATCCCGGGTACGGGTAACGAATTGATTTCGTTCACTGCTGCGCGCGATGCGGCGGCTGCTATGGCGCGCCTGATAGATCAAGATAATTGGGAGGCCACCACTTTTGTATGCGGTGAAACGGCCACTTGGAACAGCGTTGCAAAGCTGCTGGCTAAATATGGGAGGGACATGGAGGTCCGTTATGTATCCCTTGAGAGTTTGAAGGATACCATCAAACGGGGCCAACCGGGTGAGGATGATGTCATTGCGGCTCAATACGCCGAGTTCTCTTTGACTGGTGGAGCTATCTTACCCCGGGAAAAGGTAGAACGTCAAAGGGAGCAGTATTTTAAGGGCCTAAAGATTCGATCGCTGGAGGAATTCGTACAGGATGCGGAACGGAGCCCGGGCACTATTGTCTAAGAATGTGCGATTTTTTTTGCACCGAGAAATAAATGTGAATATTGAATGTTGAATATTGATTTTGTTGATTATTCATGCCCTTAAAACCTAGTAAACTTGGAAAGTGAATCAAAAAATGTAGTATTCCAAGGTTCACTACAAAGATTCCGAAAATCGCAAAAATCTTCCGAAATGGCATCTTTAAACAAATATCTCGCAATAATGCAGTACCGTAGTTAATTGTACTTAGAAGAATGCAACTATATCGATCTTAGAAAGTGAGTAAAGCTCACTTGTGCATGTGAATCCATCTGGCGAAAGGAGAGGCACCAAAAAACAGTTCCCACAATCACCTACCCGAGAAGAAATGGAGTCTTCTAATTATTCACGATAAGGTTGTCTTTTACACCCACAATAGCAAATATCATAGATGAAGCCTGAGCTGATAAGGGGGAGGATTGCCAATCAGTCCTTGTGTCACTAACTGATACCCGATGGGAAGCTCGCTATGGCTTTCCCATCTCTTATCTCCGCATATGCTAAATATCAGGAATGCTCTGTATAGCTGTGGAAATACACCGGATTTACTGGCCAGCGAAAGGCAACGGAATCAAAAAGGAGAATAACAAAGATGAGAAGAAAAAGAGTGTTGATTCTTGCTTTCCTATCTACTGGGCTCGAGGGGTTAAAATACCCTCGAGAATACCTGGTATCGAATCCTCTAGAATCTCAGAGGTACCGTTTGGGTTAATACGATGCTGATCACCACTTTCCTGACACTAAATCTCCACCGAAGGGCCTCGACAAACTAAAGTCTCTTTATATTATAATATGTATATAAAACCTGCTACATAGACTGATCCAAGTAGGATCGCAAGCCAGAACACAGGTCTCGTCCCGGGGATCACATACTATTTCCCTCATCAAAAGTTCTATACCGTTCATTTTGGAATCAATCGATTTTCCCCTCACAACCAGCAAAATGTCTGAGGAATACAAGTCGCCCTTGAACGCTCAAGGCATCAAGTGCTTCAATTCGGCCGGCATGGGCACAAAGCTTTCATCACTCTTGCACATTTCCTCCGCTGTCGTTCTTCCACCAAATATCCGCCAGGTGGTCACATCTGGACAAACGGGAATGCGCGAAGACCTCAGCTACCCCTCTTCGCTGATTGAGCAGTTTGACCTAGCTTTCGCAAATGTGGAGGCATCTCTCGCTGCCGCGGGTGTTCAGGGTGGCTTCCAAGCTGTTTATCAGATGACCTCGTATCACGTTGGAGATTTGAGTGGTGGTGAGGTAGACGAAGCTATGGATTTTGTGGTGGGGAAGTACTTTGGCAATAATCGGCCTGCTTGGACTGGGGTTGGGGTGAACAAGCTGTATGGGGAGGCGAAGATTGAGATTACAGCCTATGCTACGCTGGTCGATTGAAAGTTAAAGTAGGCAATGTTGTCGGGCAAGATTTGTGGATTAATGATAAATGAATACGCCTCCCGAAATCACCCCATACTTTAATGCTATAAGAGCCAGCCTCAATCCAGGCTCAACAAACTGCCAAGTTATTCAGTTCCGCCTCCTTCTTCATGTTAGAAAGGAATTACTGTAGTGGGAACTGATGGTTTCCGAGGTTGAGGGTGACAATGGTTTGTAGTAGATTGTTGGCTACGCTCGAAACTGCAAACTCTCTGAGCCCCCTTTCTGGCTCAAAGATCAACGAATGACTCAGCTACCTGAAATTCAGTTTGACTTTTTGTCAAAGGGTTAACTCTATGGTAAACGTCACGAGGTCAACAAAATTGGCCACGATAATATAGCGGAGGTCCGAATGACGTGCAGGTGAATATTCGGGTGAAAGGAACAGGGAAGGAGTCGCGAGTTTTCCATCCACCAGTAAAGGGTCGTGGTGGGGTCCCTAGCTGCCTTGACTTTTCGCACGTCTACGGGGTCTGGGACAAGGGTAGCAGAAGAGTCATCGGAGGCAAGTCTCAGCGAGACTGCTATCTTTCTCGCTAAAATTAGGTACATAGGATTAGTTTAGCGATCTATAGAAATTATCCCGAAGTATAATTAGTTCATATTGGGAGCAGGCGCTTGTCCTACCGGAAGGCGCTTGTCCTACCGGAGGGCTCCAACACCCCCTAACGGGTGGGACTGGTAAGGAGCTCAATGATCTGCTCTTGTGTGTGTTCTGTAGAAGAGCAAATATGATGGGGAGAGGATAAGCCCCTCCGCCAGACGTAAACACAGTGCTGGGAGCAAAAGGAGTGGAGTACTCCAATAGTTTCTAGTTTTCCAATTCCTGGAACGACCGATAGATGAGAGATATAATATCTAAGACTCTATATCTACTGTATAAACCACAATGAGTATACAGGAGGCTAAGCCAACTCCAGCTCCCTTGCTCATTTTGACACCCATGTGACCGACCTGAAGTAATTGGACGGCAACATTTACCTGGCCAACTGGCCAAAAGCACCAGGCAAGAGCTGTGGACAAAGAAGAAACACAATAGATTAAACGAGACCTATAGCGAACTCCACACATTCCCATACCACCAGTGGGGTCCCGGCCTAGGCAGAACCTGGGCTCTAGATGTTAAATGATAACAATAGCAACCACCACCATCATAAGGAGTATTATGTCCTCTATGAATCAACATAATCGGATCGGAACACTCAAATCTTAGGGCAACAGTGCTCAAAGGACGATCTAAAATGATATTCAGGCGCCTTATATCATATCGAAATCCAAAAATCGACATACCTCTAAAACAGCGTAATTGCCTTAAAGTAACATGGCTGGCAAAGTGAATAAATTATCATAGGGACCTAAGCAGAGAATCTCGGAGAAGAACAAAACCAACGGAAAATGTTTCAAACCGCAACTTTGTTGTGAAGAAAATGAAAGAAATACTATGCCTCCTGTTTTCCGGGGCAAAATTGGCGGTCACAATTCGCTCAGACCGTTGAGGACATGAAAGACATCACGTATAAAGATGACATGTTCACTGACCGCTGTGGCCTCATTTTAGATGCTTCCAAATGAAAAATGCAGCCGATGGTAGCGCAACAAGTAAAATAATCATTCCAAATTTTCCAATCATTGTTTCCTCGACGACTCGTCCAACATGCCTAGTGTTGGAATCGGTGACGGTCTTTGCATGGGAGCCAGAGACTAGAAAATCCGACCATCGTATAACGGATGTGAGCTCCTGATATTCGATAACAGTGCCGCTCCAGTTGTTAGTGATGAGCCCGTTCTCCATCTTATACCAACTCTTGCATGCAGGATCGGCATATGTACTCTTTGACAGCTTTTCCTGGATCTTCTCATTGTACCGCTGGACTGTTTGGTGGGACGGACTGATTATCAAAGATCTATGCTGTGCCTTTGCTTCACAGACGTTTTTGATGAGCTCAGAGATGTAGCGAGACTGTGCTTCGATCATTAAAATGATGGAGTTGTGTCCAAGATTTGTATTCGGCCCGTAGAGCATTGCGAAGTTGGGAAGAGAATCCACGGTCATGCCGAGGTATGCTCTCGCTCCATCCTGCCAAATCTCTTGAATCGATCGCCCCCCCAAGCCATACACGTTGATTGGGTACAGAAATTCAACCGTGCGAAATCCTGTAGCTAGGATGATCATGTCGATCTTGTACTCATTCTTTTCAGTGATGATGCCACCTGACGTGATATGTTGTATTTTATTTGTCTCTAAGGCCACATGCGGTTTATCCATGGCCAAGAATAGGTCATCGGAGATAATGACCCGCTTGCAACCCGGAGGATAGTCTGGCGTCAGGTCTTCGATGAGCTTTGGATTGTTCCGAATCTGTCTTCTCATAAGATCAAGGCTCATGGAACGCAATTTTATTTTACCTTGTTCGTCATTAGCAAAAATTGCATTGAAGAGCGCCGTTTCTCTCATATCCATGAGCTCTGCACGATGCCTTCGGCGTGCACCAGGCACATAACGATACAGCTTCCGCCGCCATTGAGGAATATTGGCATCTTCCCGAGGTATCACCCAATTCGGTGTACGTTGGAATACTGTTACGCTTTTAGCGTTCTTTGCAACTTCTGGGATGATTTGTGCAACGGTCGCTCCGTTCCCGATGACCGCAATATTCTTCCCTTCGGTCTTGTAGTTCCAGTCCCAAGGTGCCGAGTGCAGAACTTTTCCTTCAAAAGTGTCAATCCCTGGAATTTCCGGATAATGAGGAGAGTTGAGTTGGCCGACAGCGGACACCAAAAAATCAGATGTAATAGTGTATGAATCGCTCGTTTCGGCATTCTTTGAGCCACTCGAAACTCGGACCGTAGTTTCCCACTTGGCGAGAGGCTCACTCCATCGCGCCTCCTCAACAATCGTGTTAAAGCGGATGTACTTATACAATCCCCATTTCTCAGCAGTTCTCACGAGGTAGGCGTGTATTTCTTCTTGGCCGGCAAATTCGCGGGTCCAGTCAGACGCCTCAAAAGAATAAGAATAAAGATGACTCCACACTAGATGATTCTTAGCAAATACATTAAATGCCAGAGCGTAGAATACGGCAAAATTACCATCACATCGACTCCCCGGGTATCTGTTGTCACCCCATGTCCCACCGACATAGCTACTCTTCTCGAGAATGATGAAGTTGTGACAATTATGCCGTTTAATTAAATCAATTGCTATACAGATGCCTGTAAAGAGAGTTAAAATTAGTGTCTCTCCGGTGCTCACAGTAATGAACCTATGGGTCTTTACCGGAAATGCCAGCCCCGATGATGAGCACAGTGGGATTGCTGTAATCTGAGTTTTGGACAGGCTGCTGATATTCCACTGCCATATTGCTGTTGTGGCCGACTTCTCTGGTGGTGGACTTTATTATAATGGTGATATGAAGAACATCAAAGTTGAGCAATTCAAATAAAGACTGTTTGTGAAGCCTAACTGAATTATTGTCTGCTCGAGGTAATATCTTTGGTTAGATTTTGAAATGGACTTGGTTGGATGGGTGGTCGAAAGCAGAGTGATATCTAGGGTATAAGCTAAGGCATAAGATTGATTTTCGAACCACGCCCTAGTCACGCTTGATGAGAAGCAAAGGTTTTCGGAGTCAGGCCAAGACTGGCAGATTCAAGTCGTGAGGAAAAATTAGTTTCACACATACCATGGAATCATGAGCGGGAACGTCGATCAATAGCCGAATCCCGAATCAATTCGACAACTGAGTTTAGAAAAAGCGTGTAAATGCTCGCTCGGTGAGAGAATGCGGTTTTCCGAAGGACTCAAGCTTGAACTTAATCGAAAGCTTATCGATAGGCTTCTGCTCCACTTGTTTGTTAGAATCGCGTGATTAAATCTGTCTCAGAGTCCGAGAATTCAGAGGGAAAATCGAGGTACTCTCTCCAAGGTCTCACGCTGGCGAAACATAGTATATTGTAGAGGGAAACAATTTTATTCGTAAATTATCTCGGTCGCCAGATAAATGGTCAAGATGCACTGGGTGCTTGAAATAAAGTTTGTGGGTCGGCCGGGACCAATCGGTTTCTCGGCCTCTAGTGCACAAACCGGAGTCTTTGTTTAGATCTACGATCTTGTCCTTACACAATTGAAATTGATTTCAAGAACTATCTGCTAGAGTTGGCAGACTGGCCATCGAGTTGGAGCAGATAGGGAGAGGATGGGTCGGGCTCAAAGAGAGTATACTTTCTACGAGGAAGGTACAGGACGGAAGGCATAGCTTCTAGAACGTTCCATAGGCCAGATAGAGAAAGCAGCGTCTACCCACTCGACGGAGGACCAATCACTCTCTTGCGAGGGCAACTGAACCGCGGAACAGATCTCTGTTGCCAAGACTCTGTGTGATATTCCAAATACTCTCCTGTCCAGCAATACCTTCTAAATAACAAAGACCGTTGTTCCATCCGGCCCTAACGGCCGTCAGGTCTGAATTTGTTTGTGGATCGTGTCTGGACCCTTGCAGATCCTTCCGATTTCTTCTGCGGGCCACAAATAGAATCTTGATAATCTACTGTCCCGCGGGTTGCCGCAGGGATCTGCATCGCAGTACCGTACCTGCGTCGGTTCACGTTCATGCACGGTGTTTGATTAGTGCAACCGGCGCTTCTTGTAACCAGTGTTTCATCAGTGTGATAGTAGCGTTGCATTCTCGCGAAGTGGGCGGCGATCACGAGAACCTAGCTCGTGAGCCATGGTAGCTGAAATAACTCATTTCGTTGTCCTGGAAACAGGACTCGGTTTCTATTCTGAGATTTCCAACAAAGTCTGGACTTCTGATTTTCCGTCAAGGAAAACAACCAATACCCTGGATTTGGGAGTATGTTCATAGTGTCCGTACGGACAGGTAGCAGAAGTATTAGTAGAGGCGACATCAGTTGGTGGCGAGCGACATACAAAGTACCGTTCGAGTGGTGCGAGGGTAGATTTAGACAAAGAGGACTGTAGTTGGATCAATGAGAGGCACGTCCTATGGCCAACATCCGGTGCAATCGAATGTGACTGTCTGCCACATTGTCCAACCCATTATTGCGGCACCTGTTGAAGGACTTCAACCCTCATGAAACAGACGGTGACCATGGCTAGTGACCATGGTCAAAACGGGCAAAGTAATCTGCCACCGCGTTGAGGCATTTAATTGCAACTTGAATGATATGTAGGAATCAGATTTTTGCGGCGTTACTTTCTGCTCAACAGGTGATGATAATGATTCAACACGCTCAACGCAGGTTTTGAAAGCAATGAATCCGGTTGAAACTTGAGTCTGTAGGCCACAAAGTCTCCTAACACCATTTCAACGTTGTTCAAACGTCTTCAACGCCAATAACGAGGCAGTGATTCTCGCTACCAACTGCGCACCTGGTTTCTTGGTCGAGACGTAGCCGAAAAATTATAAAAGGAGCCAAA
>QAGG01000252.1:0-21372 GCA_003138045.1 Penicillium sp. MA 6036
AACACATCATCCCCCTCCTCCAGCAAAACAGGCACCTCCTCCCCAAGACACCTCACAAACACCACCTCCCGCATCTCCGGCCCCTGCACCATACTCGTCCCGCCCGCATTATCATCCAACCTCCTCAGCTGCCGCGGGAAAGCACCCATAAACGAGCCCCCATAGTGCCCCGCCAGCAAAGTCTGATGAGCATGTAAGAACGACGCCTCCGCCTCCGAAAGCGGCGCCAGATCCCTCAGCGATGAAATCTCCGGCACTGAATCCTCGGGCTGCTGGTTCTGAGACTGCGACTGAGATTGCGATTGCGATTGCGAGAGATCCCTATCCCGTGACGCTAGCTGTACTAGATAATGCATACTGTATTTCGTAACCTTTGCCAGGCGCGCGCGTAACAAGCTCCGGATTAGATATTGGGTGCGCGCGAGGTCGGTTTGGAGGATTGAGAGGCGGAGGTTGAGATTCGGATTGTGCGCGTGTGTGGCTGTGGTGTCGCCCGAGGAGGCGGCGAGGTCTTCAATTGCTTCGATCTTGGAGAGGTTAGTATGCTTGGCTCTGGCTCCGGGGCTGGAGGTGGTTTTACCTGGTTGCGGACGCGGTCCATCATGCGCTCCATTAGTGGTGCGGGCCATGGGAGGACTTCGGAGACGGCGCGTTCGGCTACCCAGAAGCGGGTGAGGAGCTGGTGGTCCAGCGCTGTGGACTGGGTGCTTGCGCCGGGCCCGTGGTCGACGGAGGCGAGGATGTCGTCGATGTCCATGGCTGTTGTCGTGGGTTGGTGCTGGGCGGTCCCGCGATGTTCGGGTCTACACTACAAAGGAAGCGAAAGTTGGATTTGGAGCGCTTTTTGGGTTTGCGAGCTTCCTTGCATGGAAGTGTCTTGGATTTGGATTTGAAATAGTTGGAAATCGCTGGCACGATCTGAGATCGGTGCAGTTGGGCTGTGATCTGAGTGTTCGACTTGGTATACTTCGTACTATACAGACGAGGACCTTGGGGGATTTACTTCTGCACTCCAGGGCTACCTACTAGATACGTCGGGTAAATATTTGATAGTCAAACAGTTAGGATATGTCATTAAGATAGAGAAAAATGTACGAGAGCTCAAAATCCAGTCTCGAGTCGCTTTTCAGCCGGAGCCGGAGACATGCACTCGAGCTTCAAAGTCCAAAGCCAAACCGTGCACAGCATTATAAGAGAAATAAACATCCACCCATGCGGGTATCCGAGGTCAAAAGCATAAAAATCCAAGTATCGCGCCCGCAGATAACGCCATAAACCATTAGCGTGCCGATACCGATTCCCAAGCCGCGCTCATTAAGCCCGGGAACAGCGCGTATCTAGGCCTTGTTCGCAGGAGGCGGGCCGGGGGGAGGCGCATAGCCGCCGCCAGCGTACGCATTCTGAGGCTGCTGTAGCTCGATGCCTTGTTGCTGGGGCGGGCCGTTCTGCGCTCCGAAGTAGCCGTAGTTCTGGGGGTTTGCGGAGTATTGGGGAGGGGCGTTTTGCTGGTAGTATGGATCGGCGTGGGCTTGTTGGCCGTAGATGGGCTGGTTTGGAGGAGGAGGACCTGGTGGAGGAGCCATCCATCCGGTTCCTGTGAGAGGGCGCTGGCCGTGGTTTCGGCGGCGGCGCGCGTTGAAGCATCTGCGAGCTGTTAGTTACCATGCGGTGCCGATGCGCTGGTGGGGAGCACTCACGCGAAAGAGAAGAATAGTAGGAATGCCACGCCGACAATCACGGCGAAGGCTACCCAGCGGCCCCAGGAGTCCCACGTTGAGTAGCAGCCATCGCCGGAATAGCCGTAGCTGGAGAAGTTAGTATTCAGTGTGCTCGGTGGATTCGCGGCGACTCACCAATATCGAGCACTTATCACAGCCATGTCTGAAAGTTGAAGTGAGAGAGAAGAGAATGCAAGATCAAGACGTTTCGAGCAATGGGGGCTGGGGAGGCGGTGGGTCCTTGGCAGATTAGGCTGCAGTTGAAGTGTTTTTTCCCAATTTGCTGCGCTGTGGACTAATTCGTATGGAGGTTGGGATGGAGATGCAGAGTCTGCAGTGCAGTGCAATATTCGCAATTATTGAAGAAAAAGTACAGCAAGTCCAGGAAGAACGGGTGCCGAGTTGCTTTATGAATCACGATCTACGACGCTGCGCCACAGAGCCCACCAATGAAGATCCACCGGCGCAGGGCTGAGACTAATGAGCATACGAATGCGCCTAAAGTCCCGGGCGCATAGCGTATAGCGTATCGGATGGCGTATCATCGAGGCTGTGCATGGGTATTCGGCATTAAAAAGTGACTGCGCTATGCAAAAACTAAGTATGAAGAGATATAGACATATAGACCCCCAATTTGACTCAACCCTCACAGTTGATCAGTGTGGCTCGGTGCTCTAATGCAATCTACATAAAATAATTAGCCTTGAAAACATGTTAAGCGTAGGAAGTACACACCGGAGGAATTGGAGGCGGCGGCACAGCCGGCAACGCCGTAATCGACCCATCGCTCCTAAGATCCAGACTCGCCTCCCGCTCACCCGCCTCTTCGTCCAGCGTCATCTGCACCGAGAGCACGTGGATGCGGGGCGACATTTCCGGCTTGACTTTGAAGGAGTGCGTCGGCAGCACGTCGAAGGTTTCCTGCACCCACGACATCTTCCTCTCCAGGTCCGGCCCGGGAGGTCCCTCCTTCTCTAGCGTGGTGGAAGACTTCGTGCGGAAGATGCTGCTGGGCCACTCTTTCGACTTGATGGGGACGCAGCAGGATGCGCCCCGCGAGACGCTATCCCAAGCCTCGGCGACGCGGTCGGTTTTGAGGAATTGGGATATTTGATCTTTCATCGTGTTTTGCCCGCTGAGCTGGTCGTGGCTCTCTTGTCGAGCCTGCGTGGGCGATTTCACCATTGATTGTCGGGTGCGAGGGCGGGGCGTGGTGCAGAATGCGCGCAGTTGCTCGATGGAGATGCTGCGGGAGGGTCGGAGGGGTTGGGGTGCTGTTCGGGGTCGTTCTTGGAGGTCGAGCTTCTCGCTGGTGGCTCGTTTGAGGGAGAAGGGTCGGGATAGTCGTCGTTTGAGCTTGCCCGAGGTTGATGGGAGAGGTGGTGGCTTTTCCTCTGTGATGGCCTGTGGTATAAGAGCGCTACATGATTTGGCTCGGTTGAGGATTCTCCGAGCATCGGGCGTAGCTGGCCTGGGTGTGGTTGTTTGGTCTTTAGACGTAGCTGGAGGAGTTTCGACCCGCTTAGACGTCGTAGGGGTCCTCTTTGGCTTGGAGAATGGATCGCGTGGCAGAGGCTTCTCTGGAATAGTCGACGATCTCCTCTCGAATAGCTTCTGCTTGATAGACTTGCTCCGATTGGCAATCTTGTTGCTTTGTTTAATGAATGATCGCTGCGTTTGTTAGCGAGGCGCAGTCCCCAACCCGATTCGAACCAACTCACCACGTCTTTTCTACTGGCAACTCCCACCCGTCGCTGCATTTCCGTAGTCGCCAACCCAAGCTGGCTCAGAGCCTTCTGCAGCGCAGTACCCTGTCGTCGGAGCTTGGAAATGGCCACAATCCAACCTTCCATGTTATCCATCATGGCCTGGTAGAAGGCCTTGAGGCTGTCTGACGCAAAACAGCCCCCGTTACTCAGTTCCTTGAAGAAAAACCACAGAGCCCCCATGGCCTCCTTGGCCTTTTGCAGGTCTTTGAGGGCATCCGTGATCGCCTTCGTAAAGCGGTCAATCGAGTGCTCGATCTGATCATTATAGGCGACGATGGAGAGGCGGAAGCTCCGGTCCACCAGCATCTCGTCAAAGACCTCCAGATTGCCCAGCGGGAGACTGAGATACTGGATGCGCGTGCGAACATCTAGTCGCACGAGCAACAGATCCTCCGTCGTCCGCTCCAAGAAGCCATCTAGCTCATTGACGTGGTTCTGCAGGATCTTCATCACCGACGTCTCAGACCGTGCGAGGCCTTTCGCTAGGAGATGCACTCCGAAGATCATCTGAGAGATCAATTTCCAAAATGGATGGTACCTGTACGGTCGATTAGCCGCCTACCACGGGACTATATCTGCAGAGTGTCTGCTCACTTTTCGGAATCTCTTTGGCGCCATCTTCGGCCACAGAGGCGCTCGTATTCGTCATTTTCCAGCAAGTCGCGCCGGCGTGTCTGCGCGTCAATGGTCACGACCCGGTCATGCCCCGGATCGTCGGTCTCAACTATTGACTCTTCAAAGGGGCCCTGAAGCTGGGGGATCGGATGGACCGGATACGGGCTGCCCTCCTCGGCGACTGTATCCAGCTTGGTTGCGCCCTCGGGCACGGGGATTCCGGCGCCCATGATTCCAGATCTATGGGGCGACAATGCCGATAGTGCCGATAGTGTCAAGTGTGATGTGACACGTCCAAGAAGCCAATTCAAGCTTTAAAAGGGATTCAACGGTTTCCGGGACGTTGGAATTCAAATGTTAATGTTAATCCAGAGTGAAATTCAAATCCAATTCATGGGATGGTCGGGTATAAAATCATACCCCCAAAGGCATGGCTGGGACCTCGGGGCTGGCGTATGCAAGGTTACTCTATATTGAACCAATTCTCCAAAGATAGGAAGTGTCGGAGATATTCAAGGATATGAATGAAGTGAAAACATCAAGGCGATTTCGTGGGTTTCACTTGTGAGACAGATCGAGATCAAAGAGAAACGGCTCCGGGGAGGTCTTAGCAGACAAAGAACGGGTCCGTGTACGGTAATATCGGGGCTTATGCCATGAGAGGCCCTAATTTACTTAATTTACTTGTAATTTCCAATTTCTAATTCAATTTCTAATCTGGGTGTCCCCGATTTTCCCTCATTTCCCTCGATTTCCCTTTGTTCCTGGATTTTTATGGGTCCACTAATCGTACGTGGGCCGGGGCTGTCGCGCTGTCTTTACAAGTACCGCATGTTCCGCTTGACACGAATTGAGGAACCAATGACGGGCTGGGAATCGGGAAATTCAGAAACCCAAACCGTGTTCGAGAATTGGGCTGGGACGATCGTGTGGTCTAAGACCGCGGAAGGCTGACGGCTCAAGGGGGGATAATTTCGGTCGAGCGTTTTTCCGATTCGCTTACTGTTCTCCCAGGGGCGTTGAAGTAATATATGCACGTACTATAGAATATACGAGCGTGCAATAGATTGAGTCAAGGGTGCTAAAGTGCTGAATATTGCATGTTGAATTCGACCTGACTTCGAGGGGCATATTGCATCGTTGGTGCGGTCAACATCCGAAGGCCTGCGACGCCACGTCAAACATGACGAACCGAACTTCAAGGTTGGGGTCCATCCACGCATATGTACGGAGTACTCGTACTTCTTACAATGAATATTGTCACCAGTCCATTTCTAAATATACCTGGCGTGCGTGTTCAAAGTGGAAATGATAGGCGATCTATCCCGTCGCGGACTATTAAAGATCGTCGGTTCTAGCACTTCGGAGCACCCTGGAAACTTTCTTACTATGGAGCATGGGGTACTCGTGCTCTGTCCTACTGTTCCCCGATTTTTGAAACTATGAATTTTTCGCCTAGTGGGTGGGTCGGACAATTAGAGTATTAGACCTAGCACTTGGACTAGTCTTCCGTACTCCGTACGAAGTATACGGGCGAACCACTGATCCTGGCAGTCCATTTGGCTAGATGCGACAGCCTTAGTAGAAGAGCCTCGGATATACCCACTGGGATGTGACTGCAACACAGAATTATTTATATAGCATTCAAATTTGAGATTCTTTCTGAACTCGAGCTACTGCAGGGATTCCCACTACTCCCGAGGTCGGGCAGAAATTCCAAGGTCGAGAGGAAGAGACCTTGGAAAATTCGAGACCTATACACTGAACTTGGAAGCTTGGAAACTGTAGTCCGATTTGCTTACACCTTCCAAGCCCTGGAGGTTGGCTTGTAGTGTTGTAGGTACGCCTACCAATGGGCCATGATCCATTCCAAGGCTTATGGATGGAGTGTCAAAGTTGGTATATGTATATAACTCCGTTGGGTGACGGCCACAAATTTAGCTCGAAATTGTATCATACGTCAAATCCCAGCAGATAAAGAAATTGAAAACCATTGGGCAGGGTAGCAAAAAGGATAGACCTCGGGAGTAAAATCAAGAGGCGGATCGCCTTGGTTGCGAGCGTGTGAGGTTGAGATTTGTCGCAAGAGTTTTGCGCTGTACAAAGACAAGCAGGTCTAGAATGTAACGCCAAGTTCGCGCGTGAGGCCATAATAAGATCTTCACTCGGGAGAGGATTCATTGTGAGGCTGAAGGAAATCGACATTATCAGAATGATTGATGCCATCGATGACGGCGTCACGTCGTGCCGGGTCGTCTCCTATCTACAGTTTGATAAAAGATACTTCGTCACAGATGTAAGATAATCATCAGCTTGGATTTTGACGTCTTTTAGACTGAGACTGGAAAAAAAAACAGCAGGTTCGGCGGCGCGGGAGCAGAGGTTTCGGGCAGCGCTGTTTCGCAGGGTCGGCTTTCGAACGCCAGGACGCCAGGACGGAAGCAGACCGACCAGTGGCGCAAGAGAGAGAGTTGCAGAAGGAAGGAATTTGGGGGGAAAGAAGCATGGTTATATGCTCTTAGATTGGTCTTCGATGAAACACACATTACGATGCCATATTCTGCAACGTGTGAGACGGCTCCCACATCTTGCGCGGGGGGCATCATGGGCATCGCGAGCGTCATCGCTCGCTCTCGAGTCGAAACAAGGGTAGTTCCCTTGGTGACGAGGCCCATGGCAGTGCCCATGGCTAGCACAAGCGTGAGCATGACGGATGCAGCCATGATGCCATCCACTCGAGCGACGCTGATCATCGTCATCGATGTAGCGAGTTGGGCTGTTTAGGTTAGGTAAGTTTGATTTTTGCACGTGTTGGGCGGCTCAATTTGCTTTCTATATGGAGGTTGGAATGCTCTGAGGCGCAGGGCTGTTGGGATGTCAATTTGAGGAGCCGGAATGAAGTAGGAGCCGGTATTCGCTTCTCGCCTCAACCCCCAGCTTAAATGTGTGGCAGTTGAACGTGCGGTTGTCATCGATCAGGAGAAGTGTCGATGCCACAGAGAAGACTGTAAGAGGTTAGATGTGGCTCTGGTTAGTTTGACCAGGTAAGGTTTGGAAGAAAGAGACCTACACATGTGGTAAAGTAGGGGTGTTTTGCAGGATATGCAGAGAAGAAGGAAAGAAAAGGAAGGTGGGAGAGTGTTAGGAAGATCTACTGGATTGATGCAGGGATCTGTAAACAATAATATTGGAAAGCGCAGAAAGAGAGAAGAAAAGAGAGAGGGTGAAATTAAGTGAACTAATTGGAAGTTGAGAGGTCATGTAATAAGCACATGGCACTCTTAACAAAATTTACTAACTTCTGATAGAGAGGAGAGAGAAGAGAGAGAGAGCAAGTAAGAGAGAGAGAGAGAGCAAGTAAGAGAGAGAGAGAGCAAGAAAGAGGAGAGAGAGAAGAGAAAGAAGAGAAAGAAGAGAAAGAAGAGAAGAGTGAGCTCTCTCGTCCTGGACTATCTACCCACGGGGAGCCTGACCAGAAAGGCAGCCAACTAGCTACGATATAATTGTTGAAAAATGCCAGCCTCGAGGCCATTCTACATAGGCGCTCCCAGGCTGGCTCGCAACCTGGCTCGCTCCCTCAGCAATTGTTGTCAAAGATTCGCCCGCGCCCAAGAAGCTCGGCCGACTTCAGAAAGGGCGCCGCAACCGCTCACCTGATCGGTCCGAGTCTCCAGAGGCTCTCGTGAGCGATTCCGATACTTCGGACGCACCCGTCAAGGAATCTGCCGCTGGCGGTGTTGATTCTAAGGTCCACAATCTATGAATATCGGTGCTGTCAAGGATCTGGCCGATTTGGCATCTTTCAAAGGAAGTCGCAGGACTCATTGCGAAGAACCGTCCTTACAAAGCACGTGTCCCATAAACCGGAAATGTCCAGGTAGATCGCGGAATTGGACAGTGTCATGGCGATCATGATCAGGGCCACTGATCAATATAACTAGGCTGGCAACAGGGATATGTCGAATTTGGTATTCTTCTAGGAGATCTCAATCCGCTTAACCACAACCATGCACCCCGATCCCTCCGATCCCTCCGATCCATCCGATTTTCCATGCCCTCTGGGTCGAGACAACATCTTTATCCAGCGGGAAGATATTGCAGGAGCCAATCGTTCATGCAGCATAGCTACTCCGCATCTCGATTGACAACGATCTATACGAAACTGTGTGCCCAGATCAGAGGGGCAGGACTCTACGCTCTGGAGGTCTGGGGAAATCGAGCGTTTCCATTCCGTCAAAGTCGTACCCCGGTCATCAGGTCGACGGAACCTAGTTCACGTCCCATAAGACAACCCCAGATGGAGGCTGGGTTGGGGAAATGGGAGAGATTGGCGGAAGCAAGAAAAATAAATTAAAGCAGCTTGGAAGAATGATAAAAAAAACACCCTGGGATGACTTAAATACTTTTTCGGCATGTCACGACGCCGCCCTCCCTGCTGGCGAAGTCTCGAACGTGGAGGAATTCCTCGATCTCGAATTCGGCGGCTGTAAGCTGCAGGTCCAGGCTCCCGTGAAGAGCACCTACACCAAGCCCGAGCAGCTTGTCGGTCGCACTGTCGTCACCAGCTTCACTGCAATGTGTAAATCAAATTGTTTGAGAGAAGGATGTCCTTCAAATTATCAGAACAAACCTCGTAAGGAAATCCGGTTGCTACTCTCGCTGCAACAAAGTCGACTACTTTGGCAACCACCATCCATGAGCGATCGTTTCAAAGGCTGATTATTCACCCGCATGGTGGTGAAGAGGGGCGACGCTCTGCTGTCTTTATCCAGAGCTCTCGGAAGAGAAGAGCAGAAATGTACGGTATGGTGGTGGATTATTGTGAGAGGAGAGGGAGAGGGAGAGGGAACTCTCAGTCTACAACATTCACCTACGCGGGGGCCTGACCAATTAGACAACCAACTGTATCCAACAAGGGCATCCCCTGAGTGAAAGTGTATGGATAGAACGAGCACTCGATTGGATTACAGAGCGGAAGCTTGAGAAAATTGCATACATCCAGCACCCTGTGTGTATCGTTGTTAGACACTTGAGCAGTAGTAATCAGCGGATCAACAGTGATGTTGAATTTGAGCGCAACATAGCGGATTGTATCTCACACGGGAGTATAGTAGGTCTGTGGTCCGCCCTTGAAGAAGTCGGAGTATGTCTTGTGCGAGGAGGGAACAATGCGTCATATTGCTTTGTCGGGTTGGCACACTTTTAGAGGGATGAGGGGATTCTCTCCTGTGGTTAACGGGAGAAGTGCATCGGCCATGCGTTTCAGGCGGGCGATATCGCAAATGTCTCGGTTGACGAGCGAGGATATGCTCCTTGTGATGTGGCCCTCCTGGGCTGTGTAGGTGCCGACAGTAGTGTTCAGATGTGTAGGGTCACGCGTTGCTCTTGGCACATGGAAGTGTGAAGCAGCACTTAGGCTGGTCTGTGAACAGCCGGAAAGCATCCATGGATAGAGAAACGCATTGCGATGCACAATGATCAATATAATCTAGAGAGAAACCTCCCATCATTATTCTTCAAGATCTCAGGCTGAGCTTGCCAACTGCCTATTCCCAAGTCTGGGAGGTCCTTTTCGCACCTCTTTTGCCGTATGCAAGGCAGTCTTCGCGTTGGTACGTACCACCACGGCTTCTATATCTCCACCCATGACGCTGCACACAAGAAACGGTGGGAGTTTCGCATGTTTGTTCTGTTTCACCACCCGAACCCGAGTATGCAGGAAAACACATGGGCGTGCGATTGGATAGTTTTTATCAGATCCGAGTAGGCCTCCCGTGAATAACTCCAAGTCCGAGGAGCCAACGGTTTGAATTCGCAAGCTCGGGATCAATGTGGTAAATAAAACCGAGTCTATTCTCGGTAGTTGAACATGCCATCGTCAGGAGATGCAGGCTATGCAGAATATGCAGGAACAGAGGGGATTTCCCGAGTCTCCCCAGGGCTGCACGTCGGGGTGGAGTCGACTTTAAATTTGGGGATCGACGTGCTATTACCCAATGCGGAAGCTGAGGCCGACTATTCCGAGGCATAGCATCATTGTACACGACGTCGTACTTCGTGTGTCGATCAAGTACGCCGTTTCCAATAGAAAGGCCCCTATACAGACATGGTGTATATAATGGGATCGTCGGCCCTCCATTCCCTTCATTCTTCAGGTCTTCCATTCGATTGCCTTCTCTGGATCTATCATGGCTCCGATTGTGAATACCCTTGCCGCTCTGGCCCTGGGTGCTGGTGTTGCCCAAGCCCAGCTCTGGGATAAGGTCATTCAGACCTCCTATGGCCCCGTGGAGGGTTACCAATATTTCAACCAATCGACCTTGGACAAGTACTTTGACGGCGCCGAGTCGAATGTCGCCGCCTTCCTGGGCATTCCCTTCGCGGCTGATACCGGATATCAGAACCGATGGAAGGCACCTCAGCCCCGTGAGTCGTGGAACGACACCCTGAAGGCGACCGCGTTCGGTCCCTCCTGTCCAACCTCCTCTATGGGCGGATCCGCTATCAGCGAGGATTGTCTGAGTCTCAACATCTGGACCAACGCAAAGACCGCCAGCGACAAGCTCCCCATCATTGTTTGGAACCAGGGCTCCGACGAGACCAGTGACAATGCTTGGTACTATGGTGGTGGTATGGCACTGAAGGATGTCATCCTTGTCAGCTTCAACCGCCGTGACGATGCATTTGGTTACCTCGCCACCCCCGAGCTCAACCAAGAAGGATATGAGACCACTGGCCACCAGACCTCTGGAAACTACGGTATCCTGGACCAGCTGGAAGTCCTCAAGTGGGTTAAGAAGAACATTGCCAAGTTCGGTGGTGACCCTGATCGCGTCACTCTTGCCGGCCAATCCTTCGGTTCTTCCCAAGTGTACCACGCCGTCAACAGTCCTCTCTTCTCCGGTTACTTCCACGGTGGTATCTCCCAGTCTGGTATCAGATACCCCTACGACACCATGCTGGCCGGACTTGCCACCTCGTATGTCAACATGTCCACCGCCATCTCCAACAGTGCAGCCTACATCAAGGCTCACAACGTTTCCACCATCGCGGAAATGCGCGAGCTCTCCATGGAAAGCCTGGTCGTGGGCGCCTCCGACCGAGTCACCAATAGCTCCATCTGGTGGGTGACCGCGCTCTCCGCCGGCTACCCTCTGATCTTCAAGCCTGTTCTCGACCACTACGTGCTGCCCTCCACGTACCTCGAGACCTTAATCAACGGCCCCGCCAACGACGTCCCCGTCATCACCGGTAACACCAAAGATGAATCCGGCGCCTCTCCCGGCACCGACTACACCGTGGCCGAGTACGAGTACTACTGCGGACTCAAGTACGGCAACTTGTCCACCGAGTACTTCAAGCTCTACCCGGACCACAACAACGACACGATTGCCTCGCACGCCTGGAACGCCGCTGCTCGCGATCTCTCGCTCATCGGCTCTTGGGCCTACGCCACGGACTGGTACAAGTCTGCCACTTCGGACTTCTACACTTACTACTGGACCCACGCTCCCCCCGGCCAGGACCAGGGTGCTTTCCACCAGTCTGAGATCATGTATGCGCTCAATGCTCTCTACGCCAATGACGAGACCTACCCGTTCACCGAGGTCGACTATGAGATTCAGGAGCACATGTCTGCGTACTGGGCCAACTTCGCTAAGACTCTCAACCCTAACAACGGAGGCTCCTACAATGGTAGCAAGACCCTGCCGCGCTGGAGCCCTAACAATGCCAACGGCACTCAGGTCGTCATGGAGCTTGGTAACAAGTTCAAGAACGTGCCTATTGCTAAGCCCCGGCAGGTGAAATTCATGATGGATTACTTCCACCAGCAGGTGCCTTACTAGGCGCTGAGAAAATAGCTGCGCATGTATAACTATTGACAGAACCATAGAAATGGATGTACAGTGTTTGGCTCGGGCGAACAGAAAATTGGGTGGTTTCTCGTTCCATGGATGGTCGCGAAGGTACCAAGGTTGTCAACTCTATGACCTCAACATTCAAGATCAACAAGAAAAATGTATTGATTGGCATCAATTGATGACCTGTTCGATCAGTACTGCAGTCCCCGTACCCCGTAGAACACATACATATAGCAAGAGATAATTATTAATGTATAAAATCTTGCTGTGTGACACACGAGGTAGCCTAGGCGCAGGCCAGGATCTATAAAATCCGACATTGTGTACGGAGTGCTCCATAAGATCTCCGCAAGGGCACATACTGTGGGGGTGTGCGTATGTGCGCAATGAGCTCTGATTGCCAAGCGGGAATCGCCCGCTGATCGGAGGGGTAACCCACTCCGATCTCAGCGTTCTAGGCAACATCCATTTTCAGATAGGAGCTCCTTGTTCCTTTCATCCATACCATTGCGCATCATGGTTGCCGAGCATATCACTCTCCGCAATAATACCTCCACTCCAATCGTCCTGAAGCGCATTGAGCGCTTCAGGGCCCCGGAGAAGGGAGGATTCGATGCCTTCAGCACCATGGCCAGGAACCTCACACAGGTTCTGACCAACCAGACTCGCAGCGACTCCGTCGCGACAATCGATCACGAAAGTCATCCCTTCGAGGAGAAAGATGTGGATATCCGCCTGGAGCCATTCACAACGAAGAAAACCGAGCTACGCTCCTTCATAGACTCTGACAAAGAGCGCGCGCGTCTCGTATTCGAAGCCGAAGGCCAGAAATACCAGATCCAAGCCCCCGTGCCACACACAGAGTCCGAGACTATGAAACCACTATGCGAGAACCCCAAGTTCCGCTTCACGGGTATCTACGTAACCCCCGAAGCATTCCTGGCGGTCTTCTCCTCCGCGAACCTGAACGCCTGGATGCGCGAGTTGCGCGATGACACCCTCCTCTCCGCCCTTTCCATTCCCGGTACTCACAACTCACCCACATGTCATATTGCGCCGCCATCCGTGCGCTGCCAAGCCGTCAGCCCTAAAGAGCAGCTCGCGAACGGAGTGCGGTTCTTCGATATCCGCGTGCAGCCCCAGTACCCGGAACACGCAGATCGACACGAATTGATCCTCGTGCACAGCGTGTTCCCCATCTCTCTCACGGGAAACAAGTACTTCCATGACCTCATGAGCGAAGTCGACGACTTCCTCCAGCGCAACCCTTCCGAAACGCTGATCATCTCCGTCAAGCGCGAGGGAACAGGCGATGCCACGGATGAGCAGCTCGCGCGCATCCTGCACGATCACTACGCGAAAGCAGATAGTCGATGGTGGGTGCGTCCCAAGATCCCGACTCTCGGCGAAGCACGAGGCAAGATTGTTCTGCTGCGCCGGTTCAATCTGCCCGAGAATCTGAAGCACGAGCATGGTGGCAATGGCTGGGGAATCGATGCTGCGTCCTGGGAGGATAATACCGCGCATGCGGTTTGTCCCAGTGGACAGCTTTGCATTCAGGATTTCTACGAGGTGCTGGAGAGTATGAATATCGAGAAGAAGGTGCAGTATGTCTCGGAGCAGATTGATCGTGCTAGCTGCTGTCGCTATCCGTTTGGCGTTCAGCCTGATGCGAATGCGACGAAGGCGTTCCCGTTCTATATCAATTTCTTGAGCGCGAGTAATTTCTGGAAAACGAATACTTGGCCTGAGAAAATTGCTGGGAAGGTCAATCCGGCTGTTGTGGATTATCTCTGTCGTCGGGGTAAGGAGCATGATGCTGATTGCTCGACGGGAATTCTTGTCACGGATTGGGTTGGTTTGAATGGGGATTGGGATCTGGTGCGCTGCATCGTCGGCATGAATGCCAAGCTGCGCGGGAGAGAGAATTAGCATCGACATGCATTGGGAGGACGATTTGGGACTATGCGGAAGCCGTTGTTCAATATCCACGGAGGTGCTAGTCCATAGAATTAGCAAGTCCAATACGCGTGATTTGAAATAAAAAAATTGAACTCAAAGTTGATGTTTCAAGTATACATTGATCCTTAGATAGTTGGTAGGGGTTTCAGAAAAAGCGCAGAATGATGTATTATACAGGAAAATGAATCAAAACGAGCATGACCGGATTTAGGATGACTCGCTCTTGTCGCCCTCTGGTCCCTTCTGCTCTTCTTCCAGCACACTCCGTCGGCTCTCCAGAGTAAAGTACACGCTCTTTCCAGCTCCCTCCAGAGTGGTAGCCACGCTGGAGCTCATGCTCTGCAAAGCAGTGACAAGCTGGGAGCGGAGGCCATCCATACCACCCTCGATGCTGCCAACCCACTTGGTCTGATCGATATCAAAGACCTTGTTGTCGACACGGGCACCTAGCAAGTTGATCTTGCGCAGACCGTTCTGGACAATGGGGTCGTGGTAGTCAGGGTTGGCCTTGCGGGTAGGGGTAGGGAATCCGGCTTCCTTGGGGGTGAGGATGGACAGCGCGGCCTTCATGTGCTCGGGCGAGACGGTGGGGATGGAGAGGATGGCGATGGGGCCGACGAGCAGGGGGGAGAGCTCGTGCATGCCCTTGGTGTCCTTCACGGCCGCGTGGGCAGTACGGGACAAGTCGTGTGTCAAAGCAGGGTCATCCCTGGAGCCTGAGACGGCGAGAAGCTCGGCGGAGGTTTGTGTGACGGGGTCAACGGCACTCGGGGCCTGTCCCGCGGCCAGGGATGCATTGTTGGGCTTGAAATAATCGACTATACGCACGGCGACCTCGAAGATGCTGGTCTGGATGGTCTGGACTTTGATATAGGGAGCGAGGGCGGGAGCGGTCCGGCCTTCGGCCGCGATCTTATCGTCGACCTTCTTCAGGGCGTTTGCTAGTTCGCGACGGATGGCGGCCCATTCCATGGACTTGAGGTTGTGGTGTTGGAACAGCACGATGAGAGGAGATGTGCGGAGAAGGGAGGTGTATGACCGCAGGAGTTGCGACCGGCGGTATTCGGGATTGCGGTGCGAGGGCGGCTGGGTAGGGGGGGTTCTCGAAATTGGAGCTGGGGAGCGTGTCATCTGCTCAATGGGAGCAGCTGGGGTGATTGCCGGAGCAGCGCTGCTTGCGCTCCTGGCAATTCGGAGTTCATATTGGCATCGAGGGAGCTGGTGTGGCAGCGAGGCGATTCTTAACCGGGGCGGCATTTTGGAAGTTGAATTGGGATAGCCGGTTAAACAGCTAATATGTGAAAGCTGGTCAAAAAGATGATAGACGTCGTCCAATTAATGCCGGGACACGCAAATCGGAGTGATATTTTTTGTTACCCAAAAGGGAAAGGCGTGGTCTGAGGCGGTGTAATGTTCTGCTGGTTCTATCTTGGCGGCTTTTGACTCACCGCGGGGTCAGCCAGCTCAGCTCTACTTGATGACCTCCAGCTTATAGTCCGTGTTGATTTTCGAGATATCGATACTGGCTTTATTTTTATCATGACTTCTACGCCTGCTTCCCCTCCGCGCCAGGAGACAATTTCCATTGCCCCCCTCCTCCAGCGCCTCGCCTACCCGCACCCGGACGGCATCCAATTTAGCGCCGAGAAGGTTCCTGCCGTCAGTGCAGAGGAAATTGCTTCTGCGTTTGCTCTTATCTTTGAGAATGCACTCTCCCATATCCAGGCCGCTGCGCTCCTGACATTGCTGCACTCAACCGGAAAAGATAGGGACCCTGCTGTCATCGCAAAGTGCTCTCAATGTATGCGAGATGCTGCGGCTCAAATCCCCAAAGGTCCCCTTAAGCAGGTCATCAAGGCCCGCGGTATTAAAGAAGGAAACTATGCAGGTGGACTTGTAAGACTGCCCACATGCACACGTGTGACAATTCAACAGTGCTAACGGGCCGCCTTCTACAGTGTGACATTGTTGGAACTGGCGGAGATTCGCATTCCACATTCAACATCTCTACAACATCATCAATTGTTGCCTCTCCAATTTTAATGACCGCTAAGCATGGAAACCGTGCGCAGACATCTTTCTCCGGGTCTGCCGATGTCTTGAACGCCATCCAACCCATCCCGCCCGTTCTCACTGCAATTACTGCTGAGAATCTGCACCAGGTTTACGAGAAGACAAACTACTCTTTCTTGTTTGCCCCCAACTTCCACACAGGAATGGTGCACTCCAATCCTGTGCGCAAGGGTCTTGGTATCCGCACCATCTTTAACCTTATGGGACCGTTAGCAAACCCTGTAGACTGGGCCATTGAAGCTCGAGTCGTTGGTGTCGCTTACCAGAGTCTCGGTCCAGTATTTGTAGAGGCTCTGAAGCAGACTGGTGCTAAGAAGGTTCTCGTCGTCTGTGGTGCAGAAGATATGGACGAGATCAGTTGTGCTGGCTACACAAACTGCTGGAAACTCTCAGAGCACCCCAACCCCGCCTACAAAGAAACAGAAGGGCATGGAGAGGACTCAAGTGACGACGAGGCCGAGCACCATCACAACA
The DNA here is from genome assembly GCA_003138045.1 of Penicillium sp. MA 6036. NCBI lineage: Eukaryota > Fungi > Ascomycota > Eurotiomycetes > Eurotiales > Aspergillaceae > Penicillium > Penicillium sp. MA 6036. The sequence goes on from QAGG01000252.1 coordinate 16,474, forward strand.
CCCAGAACCCTCGCACCCTGGTCAAGATGGAGTCTTTCCAGCTTCATCCCTCGAACTTTGGCCTCCCTACACACCCCCTCAGTGAAGTCGGGGGCCGCAAAATGCCCAAGGACAACGCTCTCAAGCTGATGAGTATCCTTCGGAACGAGCTTCCGCGAGATGACCCGATTTTGGAGTTCGTCCTCATGAACGTGGCTGGTTTGCTGGTCACCTCTGGCGTCTGTGAAGCCGATACCAGCAACATGGGACCAGGCGATGATGGACAGGTGATCACCGAGCGTGGTCCCGGCGGTGGTCGCTGGAAGGAAGGTGTGCGCCGGGCACGCTGGGCAATTGAGAGTGGCCAAGCTCTCAAGAATTTGGAGAACTTCATTGAAGTTACCAACCTGCTCTGATGCTCCAGTTGTCAATGTCTGTATGAATCAGTGATCAATTTTTCGATGTGAATATTTAGGGTTAACATTTTTGGGGGTTAACATTTCGGGGTGTCGCATTATGTTTGGATGTTGCATTATTTCATTTTGTCTATCATGGACTCCTGCTTCATGTTTGTATCACTACCTTTGGAGTTCAACCGTGAAGCAGAAGCTTATGAAAAAGGCCAGGGGCATTTTATTCACTTTCTTTATCTCCGTAGCGAGCATGAGGTTTAAACAACAACCTAGTAACTCTTCAAGCTTTCATCCACGAGCACGACTCCGATCAAAGAACAGATCAGGAACCCCACTCTTCCGACGGAGAAACAGAAAGCTTGTTTGTACAATTCAACTCCCAAGCGCCAAAGTATGCATAATTCGTCAAGGCCATAGAAAGATCTCGAGCCGATTCCTCCAACATCAAGTCCGAGAGCTCATCTCAAAACTTCCGTCGCTGTCAAGCCAAAGCCGCCAATTACCGAGCTTGGAACTGAACCATACTAAAAGCGCAAAAGATATCAAGTCAGTTCATGCAGGCGCATACGGGAAGCAATCAAGAGGGTCTTACCGCTTGGTCCGCTCCTTGTAGAGCACGCGGTGACCGCAGTCCTTGCAGCGGATCTGGTCGCCGCGCTTCAGCGGGACACGGGCGGAGCACTCGCCGCACATGTAGACGACGGAGGGGGTGTCGATGGGCATGGCGCTGGCGTAACCTCCGCCTTGAGCATCGAAGGTGTTCTGGGTGCCCATGGAGGGGACTTGGTAGGTTTCGCGAGACATTTTAAGTGAGGTGGTGGTGGGTATCGATGGGGGTTGGCTGCGCTGAATAGAAATGAACTTGCTCGAGAAGTTGTGGTTTGGGAGTGAAGCTCGCTGTGCCGGGATACTTTTTCTTTCTGGAAGCGCGGGATTTTAGATGATTATGTAAGCGGGTATATCAAATCAGATTAGTCATCGCCAAGCTTCGTGGCCGAGGCATTTACAGTGGAGTTTCAGAAGTATTTGACCTTAGATCTACTCCGTACCTTTGAATGTTATTTGAAATGCCAGGCAGAAACTGCTGGAACTCAATTCGATTTCTTCAATAGTGTGTCACTATCTATGCCTTATGAAATCGGTCACCTTGTGAGGCATTATATCTAAAGAGATCAAGAAATAAAGTTCAGAAGACAGTAGTTTATTACTGTATAAGATTGGTCCCTCATTTATCATTAACCATAGCTTTAGAAATGAAATGGGGTATCACCCGTCATATGCAAGAAAAATCAAATACCAGCGCCATGCAAATACTCCAAGACCCAGAAAAGCGGTCTACAACCTTACACATTCACCAGCCACCACCGATCTTTCCAGCGAGTTCCACAACACGGGTAGTATCGTTGGCGGGGGTTTGATCCTTGCCGACGTCGCTTTCAACCTTGCGATATGTGGTGTAAGCAAGCTTGGACAGAGGAATGTCCATGAACTGGGACCAGCGTTGCAAGCCTTCATGGATCTTGGCTTCCTTGTCTGCCAACGAAGGCTGCTGCGACTGGATTTCCAGCTCTGTTTCGGAGTCTGATTCCATAGAATAGTATGCTTCGTCAACGCGAGAAAGCCACGCGCGTTGTTCGTGGGGGGATGGCTTGAGAGATTCACTTGCTCCGTCTGCTTGAGCACCGACAATTTCTCGAGCATCTTCTACTCGAATCTGGCCACCGCCGTTCGTGCAACCACCAGGGCAGGCCATGACTTCCACGTAGGCATAATCTGAGCCCGAGCCACCGGTGGATGCGGCGTTCCGTGACACGGGCTGGCGCCGACGTACAGCGGGGTTCGCGCCTGGAAGCTTTGATACACGCGCGGGCTTGAGCTTGCGGACGAGGTTTTGGATGTTTCGGAATCCGTAGTAACGGGCTGTTTGCAAGATTGGTTGGTTTTCCTTGGACATCAGCACGTACTCAACGACATCAACATTGCGTCCACGGTTAATCACAAGTTGACTACCTGGGTTTCGAGCCTGGAATGTCATGAGGACGTGGTGTAGGTATCCTCCTGAAGTGCCTGACGCGAGGGACTGTTCGGATCGACTTCGTTTGAAGGAGACAAAGGATTCAAGGGTCTTCTCGGGGAAGGACGGGGCATAGGATGACGGGAGAGGCTGCAAAGGCAGACTGGACAGTGAGAAGCCCCGAGAGGAAGCCAAGGAGAGGAGTTCGCGGGCAGTGATCACACAGTCTACGTCGCGAACAGGCGCGGCTTCAGAGCTTGAGTGATCATCCTGGCGCCATGTGATGTCTGTGAGCTCCTCTCGACTGGCTTCCAGCTTTTTGTCAAAGCAAGGCATCACCGCCAAATGCCAGATTCGGGAGGGATGAACTCCTAGAGATTTGCTCAAGACTGTCTTGAGGAACGTTCCCGACAAGGCCTGTGGCGACTTGAGTTGGGAAAGGTGTGGAAGAATGAATGGGTGCGTTTTCTCGGCGTAGCAGATCCACCCGGGACATGCTGAAGACAAAATGGGACGCTTGGGAAGAGACTTCTCTTCCTGGCCGGAGCCGAGGGACTCTGAAACCTCATCTGCGGTGAGTACGAGGACGGCCTCCCGCATGACATTGGTGTCTACAACCCAAGTAAACCCATTGCCGTTCTTACCCCCACTGCGCAGACCCTGTGGCCCACTGAGTAAGTGGTCGACCATGTACCCCGCTTCTTTCTCCGAGATCCCATACGTCGTGGCCAAGCTTGCCCGGACCTGCGGGCTGACACTGGCCACAAAGATCATGCCCTGCCCAGAATCCTCGGCATGATTGATTGCCGTTCCATTGTGGCTGTGGACCAAGGGAATTTCCGGGTGCGCATCTAGCGTGTTGAGAACCTCAGCATGGGACTGAAGCGAGATCAGTACCGCTTCGGCGGATGTCACGCAGCCCGAACATGCCAGGCAATCAGTCAAAGAGATTTGTGCCGGCGGTAGATCGGCGGGCTGGACCTTGTCTTCCGTTGTTACTTCATAGGCATTCTATAATTAGGGTATGTTAGCAAGCCTCGTGGAATGAGTCAAAGGGATCAAGACATACTTCCTGGGTCTTGGTAGCTGGTAGTGTTTCAACTGGTTTGATACAGGCCACTCCTGGGGAGATGAAGTCGTTCAAGTCGTCGGCGGACAGGATCGCACTCATCGTGTACAAAGAAATTGACTTTCACTGGATGAAAGGTGAAAAATGAAAAAGCGCAAAGCGAAAGACTCTCGTCCAACGATGGCGCGCGCTTTGTCATGGTGGCGGCGATAAGCCCACCGCCTTATGCGGGGGTAGGCGGACGCTGATTGGCTGCTTACGAAGTATGGACTTGCCTTTGCATCTTCCCTTTCTTTCATCTTTCATCTTCTCGCTTCTTTGACTCGTTTCATCTTCTCGAGTCGAGAACTGGAGAATTCGAAAATATGCTTTCTTTATGTGACAAGGATGTCTTTCATCCCTCTTTCATACTTTATGTCTGCAGGCGTTTCCAGCCTGGATAGTTAAGCCCTCATATTCCCCATGGACAGTGAAACCAACAGGGAATTGGATCAATCCACTGGGGAGAGCCATAATATCCCACTGCGGCCTCGAAATCCTATTCCTGCACCCCCAATAAGCAAAAATCTCCCAATCCGACCCCATCGTCCTATTCCTGCCCCTCCAACAAGCCAGACTCTCCCAATTCGATCTCATTTGCCTGCCTCTGTGCCTGCAACGAGTCAGACTTTTCCGATTCGATCTGGTTTGCCTACTTCTGTGCCTGTGACACGCCGGAATCTTCCAATCCGACCTCATAATCCTATTCCTTCCCCTCCAACAAGCCGGACTATCCCACTTCGACCTCTTCGACCTATTCCTCTCCCTGCAAAAAGGCAGACTATTCCACTTCGACCTCATTCCCGAACCACTGTGCCCAAAAGAAGCCGGACTATCCCTCTTCGACCTCTTCGGCCTATTCCTGTTCCTGCAACAAGGCAGACTATTCCGCTTCGGCCTCGTATGCCGAAGACTGTGCCCAAAAAAAGCAGGACTATCCCATTTCGACCTCATCATTCTACCCTTGTACCTGCCGATGTATCTGCCGCTGCACCTCCCGCTGATCCTCCTGCTGTAACTGCATCTTCTATTTCTGACTCTGATACTCTTATGCCTGATACAAGTTCTTCAAGCGGCGCCTCTTCCTTTTTTGGTAACCCTTTCGTCCCTAATTCTCTTCCTTTACCCCCACCTGCACCTGACTCTATCCCTGATCCCGATCACCCCGCTGAGCTCATTCCCACCGGCGTATACTTCAAATCCACTGGGCCTACACCAAGTACTTCCCCTGCCTCTTCTGCAGTTATTGAGCCTGAACCACCTGTCCCTGAGCTTGACATCCCCCCTGTTATCCCTGAGGCTGAGACTACTGCCACAGACGCAGACACTGAGATTCCAGACGCGGTTGCCTTAGACCCTGCCTTGTCTGCAGTTATTGGGCCTGA
>QAGG01000253.1:0-21271 GCA_003138045.1 Penicillium sp. MA 6036
TTTTTACTGACCTAGGTAGGTAGACACTTATGTTAAAAATATGATATATACCTATGTGAAGCATACGCCTCGAGAAAGAGATTGTTTAAGTCTGTCTATCTATACTATGTAGTTTACCTAGTACTTATAGACATGGTTTTGTGTGCTCACTCATAAGCGAGATGAATTGTGGCCCCCTTTATGAAGACTTCCATGGAAAGCAGCTTCATGGTGGTTCTGGTTCAGTGCTGATTCAGGCCTGATAAATCAGGCAATAAGATCTCATAGTCTCATGAATCTCAACAACTTAAATCCTAATAATTAACATTAAGTCTTCAAGATAGTGGTTTTACACCAATGTTATAGGTGTCACGGGCCGCTGCCCGTTATTGGTCACGTGTGTCATGAGATCTTAGTATGTTGACATGGAGAACACACACAGAGAACTTCTCTTCTTCAAGCTTTTTGTACACAGTTTGTGACCTAGCTAGATTGAATAAAGGCTTCGCTTCAGCCCTCCACAATAGGTACCCTGATATATAGCCAATTATTTTAAAGTAGATAATTATATTACAATTTACTAGGATCTAATCGCTACTAAGATGTTACCTAATTTTTACTGATAAGTAGGATATAAGATATACTGTAGCTTTAAATCTCTTCCTAATTGTTAGGGTTATACCCAAAGATTGCGACCCAAAGCCATATCTTTCCCCATCGGACTAAGATTGCATGGTATAGCATCTGGTATGCAGGAAGATTTGACCTACCTATCATCGATCCCCGAGCAGTTTGACCTCGCATCTGCGAACGAGGATGCCGTTGATGCTTTCCTCGCATCAGCGGGCATATTAGGCGGATTTCAAGATGCGTGCCAGTTAACTTCGTATCGTTTTGAACTCAGCAGGGTTGAAGTGAATTCCACCATGAAACATGCTATTGAAAAATCAATCAAATCAAACAGGCCCGCTTGGACTGGTGTTTGGTTCGAGTCACTGTATGGAGAGACTAGTATTGAGGTTGCTGCCTATCATACTACCTAACTCAATTTTGTGTTCTGTGTGGAATACCTTTGATGCCTATGCTTACCCGAGATGGTCAAATCTTGTCCGATGCTGAATAAGAAGTATGTAATTGCCTTTTGGCTTATTGATTATTTACCCCCCCATTGAACCATTGGCATCTAGATCTGCGGCGGAGCTATTAGGCAAATCTTTGAACTCGCAAATGCCCGCACAAGATCTTTAGCCAAATTCACAGCTCAATGTACGACACTCTTTGCCTCTTGTTGTTTTTTCAGGTGATTGTATGCAACAAAGTACGGGCTCGGCGCATGACCCTGATTGAGCCAATGCGTGATCTATCTACGATGTTTTTTAAAACAAGAGTCAATTCGAGAATAGACTATTATTCGAGAGTTTGAAGAATTTATGGAAAGCATCGGTATTGGCTGATTTTGAAGATTTTTAAAAATACTCTCTCCTCGATATCACTATTTCAATTGCCATAATTAGACAATAGCCTCTGGATCCTCCTTTGCCTCAATGATCAGCTCTTCCAATGATCTGATCTTGAGCTCATCAAAATATTTCGTTTTTTGACGCTCCACCTTCTCCTGGGGCAAGATTGCTCCACCAATTAGAGAATATTCTGCATATTGTGCAGCGATAACATCATCCCCCCCTGGATTCCCTTGCGCAATCAAATCCTGAAGCTTTTGAAGGGGTACATAACGGACCTCCATCGCTTTCCCATGCTTTTCCAGCAATTTAACCACGCTGTTCCACGTTGTTGTTTCACCACAGACAAACGTACTAGTCTCCCAGTCGTCCTGATCGATCAGTTTTGCGATGGCCTTGGCGACGTCGCGGGCGGCGGTAAAAGAGATTTGTTCTTCGCCAGTGCCTGGGATTGTGATGGTATTGGTTTCAAAGTTGACGGGATGGAAGTCTCCGATATCTTTGATGTACCGCGAGCTCGCCGGCACGAAATAGTCAGAGAGCCAACCACAGTTGAAGAGCGTCCAAGTGATGTCCGTTTGGTCACGCAATGCTTGTCGGACCGGCTCATGATTGGCGTAGTAAAATTTAGGGGTCTCGGGATACAAGTCAATGTTTCCGCCATATTCCGAGGGCAAGAAGCGCCTGCATCTTGGGGTTTTTTGGCAAGCTTGCAGTAAGGCCAGATGAGTGGCGGCACTTTGCAGTGTGTAATCAAGAAGAGCGGAGATCAAGCCATCACAGTCTTGGAGAGACGCGACCAGCGACGGGATAGAGTAATCTGTCCGGCGAAAAGAGATGTCGCTTCGTTCAAACCATACCTTAGGACTGCGGCTAAGGACGACGACTTGATGTGATGCGGCAAGAAGTTCCTCGACCAAATATTTGGCCAGATCACCAGCACCAGCAATTGCGATTTTCATGATTAGATTTGGGTTGGTGCGGCAAAGTGGGAGGTTCGCGACATTGTAATTCGGATATGTGGTTATCGGTCCGTTTTGTAACTTAACGAAGCCAAATGCTTGGTAATCACATGATTCGTTGACTAATTTGATCCGGAAGGCTGGGGCTCGCTCTCACCTTCTACACCTGTGGATCCCTGTGGATTCCTTTGGCTGTCTCAGCATCTTGGCATCCTAAATCTCTGAATTTTATCTTTGCATCTTCGCTATCTCTATATCGCATTCTATGCGATACTTGGCAGTCCTGGTCCGCGGTTGCTCCGCCTATCCAACCATTATCAGGACAAGCTAAAAACGTGTAGGCTGGTATGCATTTTTGGAGATGAACCAAAGCGGAACTAATGCAGGATAAAAAATTTTAATTGATTGAGAACAACAGTCGGTCATAGATTCATACTCGGTTCCACCCCACCCCCAAATGCGCACCTGTGAGTCGATGGTCCTTAGACTATGCTTGGTAGCTCAGTCGCTTGTCGGCCCAATCCATATTGACTGTATCACGTGATGTAATCTACTTACCATGGACTATCGACTTTACACACACCTCCCATTAAGGTCGAAACTGCAACATCTCTTCACTTTTGAACCCTCTTTCTGGATCAAAGATCATCGCATTATCCGGCTGCCTGAGATTTAGTTTTGACTTTTTGACAAATGGTTAAGCCTCGAAATGGTTGATTCCGCTTCTACATCGGACCGCGGCTCCATCAGGCTCGATCCAATTCTCCACCTGATAAATGTCGACAATATCAGAACGGGCCCAATATCTAGTATTGCTCTTCTCTGAAGGGTCTACGAATCATACCAATAGTATAATCCTACTATTACCAAGTCTAACGATGCTGAGTTCACACTAATACACGTATACTGGGCCCTGTAAGAGCCATATCGTGGTGTTAGTAACTTAGTACTAGGATAAGAAGATCTTCGATACTGTAGTATAGTCAGTCTAGCAGCCAAATTCGGAATAAAATAAATCAACGCAGGCTCTCTGGGTAATCTGGGTGAAGGATTTTCGGATGATACAAATTTTTGTGTTTTGATTGGTCAGATTTGTTTGACTAAGCAGAGATCAGGTTTAATGTAAAGCCAGAACAGGTCGATTTTACCACTAGACCAAAAGAGTGCACACTCTACGTAATAGAGGTAATTCTGAACTGACATTTAACACTATAATTATTAAAGCAATTTTGTCTACCCTAATATCTAACAACCCGCTTCTTATCCTATTCTATTACTTGCTGCTGTAAAATGATAAGGCGTCTTAGAAACATATATCAATTTTGACTAGATGGGGCCTTTATATTATTATGATATCGAATATCACAATAAAGAGCCATAAATATAAATATCATAGTCATCACATCATCAATATTCTTGGAACTCCCTACGGTGACTTAATAGTAAATACATAACTGGTTTTCCAAGAAAAGTTCCTATAGACCACTCATTTTCGATGCCTCAAAATTAAAAATGCAGCTGCTGGTAGCGCAACAAGTAAAACGCTGATTCCGAATCTTCCAATCATTGTTTCCTCGACGACTCGTCCAACATGACTAGTGTTGGAATCGGTGACGGTCTTTGCATGGGAGCCAGAGACTAGAAAATCCGTCCATCGTATAACGGATGTGAGCTCTTGATATTCGATAACAGTGCCACTCCAGTTGTTGGTGATGAGCCCGTTCTCCATCTTGTACCAACTATTGCATGCAGGATCGGCATATGTACTCTTTGACAGCTTTTCTTGGATCTTCTCATTGAACAGCTGGACTGTTTGGCGGGATGGGCAGATTATCAAAGATTTATGCTGTGCCTTTGCTTCACAGACGTTTTTGATGAGCTCAGAGATGTAGCGAGACTGTGCTTCGATCATCAAGATGATGGAGTTGTGTCCAAGGTTTGTATTCGGCCCGTAGAGCATTGCGAAGTTGGGAAGAGACTCCACGGTCATGCCGAGGTATGCTCTCGCTCCACCCTGCCAAATTTCTTGAATCGATCGCCCCCCCAAGCCATACACTTTGATTGGGTACAGAAATTCAACCGTGCGAAATCCTGTTGCTAGGATGATCATGTCGATCTTGTACTCACTGTTCTCAGTGGTGATGCTATCTGACGTGATGAATTGTATTTTCTTTGTCTCCAGGGCGACATGCGGTTTGTCCATGGCCGAGAAGAGGTCATCGGAGATAATGACACGCTTGCAACCTGGAGGATAACCTGGCGTCAGGTCTTCGATGAGCTTTGGATTATTCCGAATTTGTCTTTTCATGAGATCAAGGCTCATGGAACGCAGTTTTATTTTGCCTTCTTCGTCATTAGTAACAATTGCATTGAAGAGCGCCGTTTCTCTCATATCCATAATTTCTGCACGGTGCCTTCGGCGGGCACCAGGCACATAACGATACAGATTCCGCCGCCATTGAGGGATATCGGCATCTTCCCGAGGTATCACCCAATTCGGTGTACGTTGGAATACTGTTACGCTTTTAGCGTCCTTTGCAACTTCTGGAATGATTTGTGCAGCGGTCGCTCCGTTCCCGATAACCGCAATATTCTTCCCTTCAGTCTTGTGGTTCCAGTCCCAACGTGCCGAGTGCAGAAGCTTTCCTTTGAAAGTGTCGATCCCTGGAATTTCCGGATAATGAGGAGAATTCAGTTGGCCGACAGCGGACACCAGAAAATCCGATGTAATGGTGTATGAATCGCTTGTTTCAGCATCCTTTGAGCCACTCGAAACTCGGACCGCAATTTCCCACTTGGCGACACTGTCACTCCATCGTGCCTCCTCAACAAGCGTGTTAAAGCGGATGTACTTGTACAATCCCCATTTCTGAGCAGTTCTCACGAGGTAGGCGTGTATTTCTTCTTGGCCGGCAAATTCGCGAGTCCAGTCAGACGCCTCAAAAGAATACGAATAAAGATGACTTGACACTAGATGATTCTTAGCAAATCCATTGAATTCCGGACCGTAGGAAACGGCAAAATTACCATCACATCGACTCCCCGGGTATCTGTTGTCACCCCATGTCCCGCCGACATAGCTACTCTTCTCGACAATAATAAAATTGTGACAAATGTGCCGTTTGATTAAATCAATTGCTGTACAGATACCTGTAGAGAGAGATTGAAATCAGTGCCTATCCGGTGCTTAGAGTAATGAACCTATGGGTCTTTACCGGAAATGCCAGCGCCGATGATGAGCACAGTGGGATTGCTGTAGTCTGAGTTTTGGACAGGTTGCTGATATTCCACTGCCATGTTTGCTGTTGTGGCCGACTTCTCTGGTAGTGGATTTTATGATGGGGATATTAGGAACACCAAAATTTGGTAATTCAAATGAAGATGCTTATGAAGCTTACACAGATAAACTGTCAAGAAATAACGACAGCAGAGGGGAGGGCTTAAGCACAAACTTTCTTCGTTGTCAAAACTTCACAAAAGGCTCTCGCAAGCGAATAATTCTGCTACAATGAGGGCAAGCGACAACGAGCTCCATTCAGCTCATGAGAGTTTGGTGTTTGTGATCGTCATGTTGGGGTTCCCTAGCGTGCGGGGTTGGATGCATTAAATTGCCGAGGTACAGTAAAATGAGTGTGGGGTACTCTATCGTGTTACAAGTACCCTGTACTCCGTACTGAGATTCGGGTATGATATTGGATATTATGGCTCATATCTCCTCGGCTCGCTGTGACTTACTGCTCCCAACTAACGGAATGCTCGCTGTTGCTTACTGTAACCGCTCAAACGGATACGCACTGATGTTCCTTTTCCATCCGGAATCACAAACGAGACATTACTGTACCTTACGCAACGCCGTGCTAGGTGCCGTCATATTTTTTTGCTAGTAATTAGCAAGACTCTTCTAAATTTAACCAGTTCGTGTGCAAATATAACTACTATCTCATCTGAAATATTCTTGCCAGTGAGAACCAAAGACAGCCCTTCTTCTCTTACCCTTCACCATTTGAGATTTGACTCTCGACTTGACTGCCCCTAATGGGCCCAACTATAAGCAGCCAATTGGATTTTTCATCAACAACATATTCGTCAGATCGACTTCGGGGGTCAAGATGTGAACAATAGACCCTGCCTATGTCTCTATCACTCTTGATAAGCAAGATTATATACTGATAGATTGAGCTCTTCAGGACAGAAGCAGAAATTGCGATTATCTACGCCGCCTCAACAGAAGATGTTGATGTTGCAATTAAAGCCGCCCGGGAGGCCTTTAATGATCTGTTCTGGGGCAGTATTTCATCTACCGATAGAGGAAACTTGTTGTTGTAACCAGTATTGCTTGTTGAAGAAAATGCATATCATTTAACTAGTATTGAGTTATGGAATAACGGTTGGTTCTTTCCGCTGTGAAATGGAACAATTTGGTGCTGAATAAATCATAACTTGGCCACAAAAACCGTAAATCCATGCTTTGGATATCGATGTTCCAGCTATCGCTAACACGTCTCGATAATATGGCGGCTGGGCCGATAAGAATCTGATGGCTTCTTAGTTTGACAAACTTTTCTTCGGTTTTGCAAAGTCAGGCAATGGTTTAGTCCGACGGAGGACTGCGGCAGCAGGGGGTATTTGGACTTCTTGGCTTGTCTTGTCGCCCACCTACTTCATTTAGCACCTGTTTGGCCGTGTCTGTTCCTGCCAAATTTTGAGGGGCACTGGTGAGAATCCCTGCCCAATTTGAGGCCTGTTGAACCTATTCCTCAATCGAAGTGATGGTTTGAGCAACAATCAACTGCAGGTTGGTAACTCAACGAGAAATACTTCCCACCGCCGTACAAGGATAGTGGTCTCAAGACTATGGACAGTCCGCGGAGACAGCTTCCGTCATGTTCGTCCCGACCAGGCGCGTCACCAACGTGACCGAACATCTCCGTCCAGGACGTACGAGCGTTTGCTAGCCTCTTCGCGTGATATTAAGAGCCACATACGAATAGTGTATCTTAGCATATCCTTATCCGCTCGATAGAATAAAAAAAATGATAAAAATATGTAAATAATATTCAACTACATTGGGAGTCATAAGCTTTTTCCTCATCTTTCTCCGCGAGAGCCATTCAAAACTCTTCTTCAATCTTTCTCCTTGCAATGGCTATTGAGGGAGAAGTCGTACGGCGTGATGTCATCTCGGCTTTGAACTTATTTATAAAATGGAGGGCAGTGGTAGTAGAGAAACCCTGTACATAGAATATTTTCATTCACAAAACAAATGTTCCAAGCCCCTTTATTCTGTCAGTGTAGCATAAGCCGTGACTTCAATTTTCGCTTCTCCATAAAGCTCCGCTACCCCAACCCCAGTCCAAGCAGGCCGATTTTGTCCGAAATACTTCTTCACCACAAACCCCATAGCCTCATCCACCTCACTACCACTCAGCCCTCCAACATGATACGACGTCATCTGGTAAACAGCACCGAATCCACCTTGAGCACCTGCGGCTGCGAGTGAGGCCTCTACGTTCGCGAAGGCAAGGTCGAACTGCTCCACTAGCGAGGTTGGGTAGCTGAGGTCTTCAAACATGCCAGTTTGCCCAGACGTCACAACGAGACGGGCATTTGTTGGAAGAACAATTGCGGAGGAGATGTGCAAGAGGGGTGAGAGCTTTTCACCCATCCCGGCGGAGTTGAAGCACTTGATGCCGTGTGTGTTAAGGGGCGATTTATATTCCGACATTTTTGGTTGAGGGAGAGATCAATGAAAGGAGGGGTTTGTGAAGATAAAATTGGCAGGGAGTATCTGGATGGATTGGAATTATGGCTTGTGGCTCACTTTGAAGTTCTCTAAAGAAAGGTTTATATACAATTTGGAAGATGAAAGTCGACCGTTGTGGATACAGAGTTTCGGAGATAAGACGTGGGCAAGCCACAGCGAGCTATTATGGGTAAAATCATGATTTAAAATTGTGGCGACGGGAGGTTTGATTTCTAATCCATTATCTCGTAAACTAGGCTTTGAATCTAAAATTTGAAATGTTATCATCCTGGACCGCTTTTCCCTCGCATGTCTTGCTCGACCTTCAATTCATGGTGATATCGGTTTCAATTTAAGAGCATGTTGAATGAAGCCAGGAGAGTACATACTTTTTTAGAGTCAGATCCAAAAACTGCACAAACGTTACATCAGTCACATCGCGAGGCAATAACTCAACACTGCTTTTAAAGCTTATTAAAAGCCCTATGGTCCTTCTAGAATAATTTGATTAATTAATGTTATAATTTCCATAGAAAGCAGACAGGAGTCAGTCGTATGATGAACAAGCTCTTAATACTCGGACAATTCGCAGTGGGTGGAAAAGAACAGGTCTTTACCCATTCAACCCAGAGCTTATACTTGGTCCCCTAAGAGAACGAGAGCCAGCACTTTTATTTACACTTCTTGCTAGCTTTGATCCGCTTGGTGATAAAGCACATAGTATTGCCCGTACTCCTTCTCCTTATCTTACTTTAAGCTCTATATCAATATTAGAGACACCTTGAAGGATAGATCGCTATAGCAATAAGCTTACACAGAGTCTCAAAAAGCAGTCTCAACGCTCACCAGATACTCAAACCAAGATTTTAAGAAGGGTGGACCGAGTAAGCAAGACGCTTAACCAAATGGCGGTGCAATTAGAGGCGAACACTCAGCTTCTACAGTAGAAGGATACCCTTACAAAGCATAGGAAGGCACCTAGACGAAATAGAATGCTCTCTAGAATAGGCCCAATATATCAGCAGGATGCTATAGGCTCTATCGCTAAGCGTGAGCGGAAGGAAAATCTCGCTATGTTGAACCGGCACCGGAAAAGTTTAGGCTTACCAATCAAGAAGAAACTACCTATTGACTGGGAGGATCAGTTAAGTATGGGACATGATATGTTTAGTGAGCCTAAGAGCTAGGAAATGTTTATTTAACACTGTTTGAATGAAATTGTGGTTAAAAAGTTGATGTTTATCAAGAAAGTGCCGTTGAGCTGTGGTCCACGTAAAACGCTGAAATGTGTTTTACGGGGACTGACTAAGCCACGGTTATTTGGCTAGCTAGGTCGCCGATACCGGCGATTGCGATACGCATGGTATTTATGTAGTAGGTGTGGTAGATAGAATTTTGAAGGCAACCTCATCGTTGATTGTTTCAGGGAATCGACGGGGACATGTTTTTTGAAAGGCAGAACTATGATTTGAAATCCAGATTCCATATTCTTAAACATTCCACCCGATAGGGTGTGTGTCATGTACTTTGAGCTCGCTTTCACCTTCCATCCAAGTGGATCCAAGTGGATCCTCATGATTTGATTCACGTCAATTCAAAATTGTATGTGTAGATAGGTCAGTGAAATTAGTCAAATGTTATCTTCCTAGGTATGACCATAAATGATCCTCGCTGTCAATTACTAGTCAGACACAGTACAACGTGGTGAAAGATAAGAGCAATCAAGCATTCGCTCTATAAAATCAAATGAACTGTTTCAACATCCTCACAGGCCTCTGCACCTCACAAGATTTTGAATACCAAGCATTTCCCCTCACTCCAGCGAGTACCAAACAACCGTAGCCCCGAAGAAATCTTGTCGATTGTCAAAGCCGATGGAGGAGTGATCATTGAAAACTTTATGACCCCAAATCAACTCCCGTGCTTGAATAACGAAATCGATACGTCAATGGCGAACGCGAAGCTAGGCTCAACACACAGCGATGAATTTATCTCGACTTTCCATGGTGCCAAGACCAAACGCCTCTTCAATCTCGTGACATTAAGCCCAACCTTCCGCAGCACGCTGCTTGACAGCGATGCGGTACATAATATTTCCTAGCAAGTCTTCCAAGAAGAGGCACAGAGTTACTAGATGAGCACCGCGCAGGTGATCGAGATCGACCCGGCAATGACGCACAGCCTCTCCATCGGGATCTGGAAAACAATCACTCCTTCGTTGCCATGGGACCTGCAAGTCCGGAGGTTTCCCTCAACTTTTTAATTGCGCATTCGGATTTCACCGAGGAGAATGGGGCTAGGAGGGTCATTCTTGGCAGCAACCATTGGTCTGACTTCAATGATTGCGGACGCCAGAGATGATCATCCTAGCAGAGATGAGTGCGGGGAATGCCCTGTTAATCTCTGGGAAGGTAGTTCATGGTGGCGGCGCTAATCGGACGGTTGATATGAAGGGTCAAGATCTGGCTTTCACATTTTCTCCAAGTTACTTGACGCCAGAGGGAGTCCATCCATTTTTAGTCAAGATAGATGTGGTGAAAGCAATGAGTCCACGGACGCAGAAAGTGATCGGATTCAGGAGTCAGTATCCTAAAGGAAGTCCGGGCTCGTGGCAGAGTGATTACAAGAATATTGGAAAATGTTTGGGGCTGTATCGTTAATTTTGTTCTTTTTATTACAGATATTTCTTCAATACTGATGCATTACATGGAAGATCGACGATAAATTGGCCCTCTCTCGCTCTTTCAGGACTGCCCAGAGTACTGGTAATAAGCAAATCAAACCATGCGGTTGAACTATGCGAGTGTTCCAAAGTTATAGCGAATAATTAAAGAATAAGTAAGTCTAATCCCATTTCCGCCATGACTTTCTTCCAGCAAACAAAACAGCTACCATTGTCGTGGTCCCTCGCGTTATCTCTCCTGCGCCAAACTTCAAGAACTAAAGCCAACGCCGGGACCACACTTCCAATGCCCAATTTTGCCTTGCTGGCAAACCATTTTAGGAATGCGTTGCGTGACTTGCTTTCGTCGGACTCACATGCGATCACGAATATGGGCCATAGGATCCCACAGCATCCGTAGGTGGTCTCGTGGACCTCAATGTTTTGCAGGTGCAAGAGGCTCTGACGCACTATCCCTTAGAGATTCTCTGATGGGGTTCGCAGTAGGTTATGCTTGAAATGGATATAGCAAGCATGATAAAAAATCATCTTATAATCCATGATTACCTGGCTCTTGGAGCCAAAGGTCGCTTCCTTATTCGAAGCAGATATCGGTCTATCGAGTCGAATTTTGACCTCAAGGCCATCCAATTCGATCTCAGAGGGAGGGTGTAGAGAATTAGAAAGATGATTGATATGTGTGATGGCCTCCAATATCGGTTTCGTAATACCGAAGTATTGATCAAGAACGTAGTCTGTCTCCAGAAATATGGCTGTGATACCAAATGTTGGGACATAGACGTAGCCCGAGGCGCAACCTACATTGATATTTCTCGGTCTTGTGTCGGCGGTAGCCTCTTGGATAGTGGACCCACCAATAGCTTCAGTACACAGGAAGAATTGATAAGTCGTCGACTTTTGCATTTGGGCCCATCTCCCTCGCTCAATGGAGTGAAGCCATCCTCGACCTCCTTTTAGATGGCCGCGCCAAGATGAGAAATTTCCATTGATGACTTCCATAATTGATAAAGCAGTGATGGCAGCCAGCACGACTTCCAGCTTCGTTTCCGTTCCTTGCATTGATGCCTGTCTGAGATACCCGAGACTCAGTTGATAATGTTTCATGGCACTGATGGAGCAGCTGGAATTTACACGCTGGGATTTGTTGAAGGCCGACAACGCATAGATCGCATGAAGCAGAGCGGAATTCTCCAGCAATTTATCTTCGCCTGTCATCGATTGTAGAGCCATAGGAACCCAGATATCACGATAAGGGTTATCTCTGAAGCCAACCTATATCATCAGATTGCTCAGATGTATTACCCAGTAATGCATCAACTCTCGTTCCTCTCGACGTTCAGAAAGCTTAAAGTAGTCGATTGAGTCTTTTACCCAGTGATTCCAATGAGGTACCATGTAGTCCCGCACAGGGGGCAGAGAATGGCATCTAGAAGCAAGACCAGTTCCTAGGGCAATAAGCGCTTCAGGTAGCCAGTTTGACCTGGCCAAAATAGCATCCACGCTTTCGTCTTCGGTTCCTTCTTCCAATATTGTTGAGACTTTGGAATGAGATTCTGCGGACGGCGAAATCTCTTATCCCATGAATAAGCTAAGTAGCCCATCATTAACACAATGGCACAAGCTCCCCGGAGAGACTTCCGCCTCGGAGGATGCTAGACGAAAGACCGAGAATGGTCCATCCTGCTCTTGATCGACGACAATTGCTGCATCCAGAGTGTCTAGAGAGGTGTCGAGTTGTCTTTCACTGAGAGTGGGTCCGTTGCTCTCATGCAGCTGGGCGAATAAACGTCTTTGGGCGCCAGTGGGATTACCGTTGTATTCGTCCGGCCAAACAAGCCTGACCCCATATCCCTCACAGTGGAATGACCCCTTGCTGCACCTAACACATGCTGGCTTCTCCTCGCCGCATTTCACCCCCCGGGACCGGCAGGTCCAACAGCCAGTGAATGTCTTTGATCGTTTGATGGATTTCTTGGGTACTCGTCGGGGCATGATGATATTTGATTTCAGATGGCAAGTGACAGAGAGGTGATCGAATGCCAGTGCAGCCTTATCGGGTGGCCTATCGGCGATTTCGGGTAACCCCGCTTCTCGCTGTGGGTTTCCTGCCGAAAAGGCGGTTGGCGGGTGAATTATGCAGCCGACAAAGAACAGCCACAGAGATTACACTATTTTATAAGACCATTCCTTATATGGACAAAGTCACGGATCGCTTATCTTCCACCCAAAGATAGGACGTTGCTGATATCTGAACACCACTTGTGTGCGCCTACACATCTCAAACCTGTGGCAACTAGTGCATCTTTATCGCCATGTTCGTCACAGGTAGTTGGAGGTTATCTGTCACTGAGCCCTGGCTAGCTCTAGGAGTGCTAGAAAGTGTTTAACTTCTATTTAATTGTTGATCAGCTCGGATCTCGACCAATATTGTTTCATTATCTGTGAATTGATTTGAACATGTCTGACATTACTGAAGCCAAAGACCGCACGAAGGCTTCAAATATCAGTGCAGAAAATGAGTTTGGCTATGACTTAGGCGTCGGGGATGTCCAGACCGTCGGGGTTGGAAAGCCGTTTCATCTTTGGAGCGCACTAGGAATCTCTTATTCTGTTACTTCCGTGCCCTTGTCGATTGGAACTTACCTTTCGGTCAGTGTAGGGGTTGGTGGGAGTCCAGTCTATTTCTTTGGGTACATAGTTGCTGTCGTCTTCAATCTCTGTGTCTGCGCTTCTCTAGCAGAGCTGGCTGCTGTTTTCCCACACTCCTCTGGTGAGCTTTCAATCATTCCTCGTATTGTGTGCGCGACTTTCCTTTCCAAGTCACCTGCTAACAAAGAATATCTAGGCCAGATTTATTGGACATCACAAGTAGCGCCCCGGCAATATGCCCGTCGGCTCAGCTACCTCGTGGGCTGGTTGACCGCGGCCGGATACTTCTTCTGGACGGCAGCCACCTTTCTTATCACTTCGGAATTGATATTCGCCTTGGTCCAGATCTGCCATTCAAATTTTACTCCACTGGCGTGGCACTACTATCTTTGTTATCTTGCGATAGGCCTTTGGGCCCTATTGCCAAACACAGTCTTCTTCAAATGGTACCCTGTCTTTCTCCAAGGTCTGGTGGCCTATATCAACCTCGGCAGCCTATTTATCCTTATCATCCTACTTGTTCGCTCAAGTCCCAAACAAACGAGCGACTACGTGTTTAAGCATTTTGTCAACCAGACTGGTTGGTCATCTGATGCGATCGTCTTCTTTATTGGCCTACTGCCAGGGCTCACAGCTATCAACGGGTTCGACAGTGCCGCACACATGGCTGAAGAAATGTCTCAGCCTGCCCGACAAGTCCCCCAAGTCATGTTCATTAGTGCGGTAGCAAGTGCAATTTCTGGGTTGCCCATGATCTTGGTGTACATGTTTTGCATTACAAATCCTGAAAACCTCCTGGATCCTATCGGTGGGCAACCTATCATTCAACTGATGGTTGACTCTCTCAGATCTTTCCCTCTTGCTGTTATCGGGACGTTGATTTTCGTCATCTGTTTTGCCTGTGCCAGCGTCACACTATTGACGACGTTTACACGGATTTGGTGGTCCCTTGCACGTGAAGGGGGTGTTCCTTTCTCCAAATTCATGGCTAGAATCAGTGAGCCATCGCAACTTCCAATCAACAGTATCGTGTTCTCTGTGGCTGCCTGCTCTCTGATCGGTCTACTTGAGCTGGGCTCCGCAGCGGCACTAAATGCAATTTTGGGCTCGGCCATACTCTGCATCTTCTCATCCTATGCCATTCCTGTTGCATGCTCCTTGGCGGGTAAGCGCTCTGCCTTTAAAGGTCCTCATTATTTCGACCTAGGAAGAGGGCTTGGTACTGTACTGAACTGGATCTCAGTCGTGTGGATCGCTTTTGTGTTCGTTTGGTTGTGTTTTCCTTTATATCTCCCAGCGACAATGGATACCATGAACTGGGCGGTCCTGGTTTTCGCTGTGGTCATTGTTGTCAGCGGATTTAACTGGTTGATTCATGCGAGAAGTGGCTTTCAGGTTCCAACAGCCATCTGATGGATTGCTAGGCGTACGGCCTCAATTAAAAAGCCTTATCTGCCGCGCGGTATGCTCGGCGTCTAGTTCCTAATTAACAACAAATAGCAATGATAGCAATGGCATGACATAAGGTCCTTAACTATCTATATAATGCGCGTCGCATGGGCTATTCAACTAATCCATCAGGAAGAAGTTAAAGGATAACTATGTAACGAAATGGACGCCAGCTGACTTTACATAAAAGATTCAAGAAGGAAGATTTTAGATTCCCGGGTGCTCGAACTTGAAACCTTTTAATCAAGACCACTGAAACGAAATTCCTTGTCATGTTTCTCAATTTCTTCCATGTACCCGAGTAGTAAAGGGGTGAAAACATATGACATGTCTGCCTCAAACAAAATGTACCAAATAGCCTATGGCGAAGCTTAAAAGTCATCCGGCTCCTCCGCTCCAGTCCACATATTTATATTATCAAGAATTGTGGGATCTAGCAGCTTTCTAGGGTCAGTCGAGTCTACCCATCCCAAGAATGGCTCACTCAGGCTATACCCAGCAACCTTCTGGATATCGACGGGATACTTCTTCATCACATCCAGATCTACAGAAAGATACATGTTCTCCTCCTGTCTCAAATATCCCTTCGTCATGAAAGTGGAAAAAATAAGCCTCTCTTCGTCATTAGTGGTATTCGCCGAACCGCCATGGAAACAAGAAGCGAGCATCATAAACGCATCCCCGCGCTCCATCTCTGCATTTTCGCAGAGATCTTCGTTCGGTGGCGTGTTCTGATCCCACAGATGACTCCCAGGAATGAAGCGGGTAGCGCCATTGGCCTTTGTTGCCTTCTTGCCAGCGACGAAAAACCCAATGCTGCTATCCCGGAGAGTACCCACGCGACCAGATGGGTACAATTCTGCGAACTTGGTCACCCGCTGATGAATCGAGTCATCTCGATGCAGAGGTTGCGCCGATGCGCCAGCGCCGATGCTGAAGACGATTGTATTGGAAAGCTGGGGACGGGATACTGTCCATTGCTTCTCGGCGCCAGACCAGAACCATTGCTTTTCTGTTAGGATGCGATTAGATGCGCCTGGAAAGAGTTTATGCATGACGATTTCGCGCGCGTAGATCGGGGATTTTTGAAGTGCGGCGGTTGTGCGCCGGGTTTACGCTGGGAAGAATGAACCGTTCCATGCAGTGTCTTTGTCGAGGTCGGAGCGTATGTCGAGTCTTGGGCTTTTGTTAATCGCTTTTGATTTTAAGAGGAAGGGTAATATTTAGTCGATTTGGTCGAGAGCTGCCTGGCCCACTGCATTACGAATAATCACACCTCCGGCCAATTTCAGGGCGGCAACGACCTCAACTGATGCCGTAGCCTTTAGGACCGGAACTGCTGGTATGGTCTCGACAGTCATGATTGTAGTGGATATGTTTCTTGTTTGGTAGCGATGGCGAGGTATATTTTCAAACTGCATCTGTAGGGCTATCAGAAAAGAAAGCGTTCCATGAATCTTCCAAGCAGGAGCTGTGCTTGATGAGTGGGATATGAAGATGAAAGAGATTCCTACTGAAGCGAGGATCGCCAAGGTGGATGACATTGCGCAAATTGTAGCTTTCTTGCCTAAAGAGAGGAGTCGCTGGTCGACAGGGAGTACAGTGAATGCGAATGGGGAACTTTATTTTGTTTAGACTCTACATGAATGCAACTTTTAAGGATAGTTCATATTCCGCGGCAATATTTAAGGTACTGTATGCGCATAGATGGATATTCAGTTGTTTCAGCCTGCATATTGTTTCGGTAGTTAAATTTCCAGTATGGAGAAGGGGAATTGCCAAGGGCACCCCTTTTTATGTAATATTGGTGATTATGTCGGGAATCACTAACTGTTTGGTTTCATCTTCGAATGAGTCATTATAAAATACTGTGACTCAGCCACCCCTAATCAACGATCACCAAAAATACTGCCTCCCGACAAAACCCCGACTGGCGTTTGTCTTCATCTATGGTTTACGCGGTGAAGGCCGAGGACTAGCTGTTGTAGAGGGACTAACCTTGGTAGACTACAGGATTGTGGCTCTTGTTTATGTTCTCATGGCTGCTGCTCTCTATTCTCTCCTTGCATCTTCCCACAGATTGTGACGGCTATGACTTTTAAATTTGGGGCTAACTTTATTCTTCCCTGGTTCTCTTTTGTCCTGAATGATGTAATTCAATGTGAGAAAGAGGTTTATTGGACATTTGATATTGCCATATTCGCGTTTCTTGCTCTGTGATAATTACTCTCGATGGATGGGGAACAACAATGATACGAGTACATCCATGGGGCATAACTTACGAATTCGATTCTCGACTATCTTTCAAAAGTGACTAGCCAATTTAACGAGTGCACTTAGCCGTCGGGAGATAAAGCCTGGTAAAGCCGTTTATACCTCGGCTTAGTAATCAGCATATGTGACCTCGCGTGGCTAAAGCGAAGTCATCAGGAATGGCGACGCTTCGGGTTATGCTAGATCTCTCGCACGAGGGTTGGAAATAAAAGAAATGCCCGACATGGGTTCGTGACAGACGGGATAATAGTTTGTCTAATGACCTGTATACATACAGAACTTCTTTACGTTCCTAATCAGTATTGATTGCCGAATTTTGAATGCTTCCAAATAGCTTTCCTTCCGAGCGGCGGCCACGTCGTTGAGTGGTCCGGTCCGTGCTCGTGGACTAGCTTGCAGCTTTTGTTGACGTTAGACAAATTTAGGGCTGTTGAAGATACGATATTCGCAAGAATCAGCAATACCGGTTATCGTATCGGCAACTCATAAACCTTGGCGATAATTATCGCATATCGTATCGGTACACTTTCAAGTCTGCCGATACGATATTCGCGAATATTCGCCGATACGATAATTATCGGCTGATTTTCTAACCATAGTGATTCCGATCCCCTCTACCTTCTACCTCTCATATTTAACCAATAGATGCGTCCCAGCGTAGTGGTTTATCCGCCGCGTGCTCTCTTCTTTTCTTTTAAATCCAGGCCTACGTGACGATCTGAAGGTGGATAGGAGAAGGATAACATATATATACAAATATATATCTCTCTCTTTGGGTAAGATTTCAGCCAGGAACGGCTATATGCATGCACACCTCTATGTTAACTACTTCTACATATCATCTAACAGCATTAAGATCCTCAATGTCTCTCCCTTCATAGAGAATCGTCGTACTCCAAGCACGTCCCGTCCTGTATTGAACAGTCTCTCAACTGAGACCTCAGAGGCTGGGATTGCTAGGTAACCCCTGGCAGCAGCAGCCATCCGAGAATATTCCTTCTTATGCACCTTCCACCAATCACACAGCCAGTTTTGATCCTCCATATCACTTACTTCAGCCCGAGCGCCATCAAAATACCGATCAATATCAGAAAACCGAGGGCTATCTTGACATTGTAGTCTTTGTGACATCCGGCTACCCACTTTTTGCTTCTTATGACTAGGCTCACATAGCTCTGTCATACCCAGTGATTCAGTGGTACCAGGATATTTGCGGTGAAGGTCATCACGGAGAGTTTGAAGAATATTTCTCCCAGCGTTCTCTTCACCCAACTCATTTAGGAGGAGAGCTCCTTTCACACGAGGATCCAAGACCAGTGCAGTGTAGTATAGATCAGAGGCATCCATAAAAGTATAGTACTTGATATATTTCTTGATACTCCCACCAACAGCACTTGCAATGTCCTCAGTAAGATCTGCAAAATCTTCCTTCCGCTCAGCCACATCATGGAGTATATCGTGGAGCTCGTAGTATATTGGCAAAACGAGACTGATCTGTGGTCTTTTCTCTGACACAAATGATGTAAACTCATTGAATCTCGAGAGAACATTGTGGATATGGGAAAGCCGTATCCATTCATCTGATGAGAAGGAAAGGAAGCTAGTCTCATAGTAGATGAACGTCTCAAGCTGTCGCCTTGACTATAGAGAGTATTGGTATTAAGCATATATATAGAACGAAGGATCTTGCCTTTAATGCATCCCCTAACATGCGAAAGGTTGAATTCCACCGTGTATCGACATCATACTCGATAAAGTTGTTGGATAAGTTCATCCGGTTGCAAGTATCGTTCCATGATTGCCTTCGTTGTGGACTCCGTTGAATCCAGAGAGCTAAGATCCGTAGCTTTGCAAGTGGTTCAATAGCCTGAAATTCAAATGGCTGGATTTCTCCTTTATCAAGGTTATTACAGATAGAAGCAGCTTCTTCTGCATTACCGGACTTCAGAGCCAGTAGAATATCCTTCACGATGAGGTTGATGATATGGGCCAAGCAACTTATATAACTATCCAAACCACAGAATAAGGAATTGGTCCCAAACACTTTTTGCAGGTTTTCGTGTAGTTCAGATGCCATTCGCTCATTATTACTAGCATTGTCCCCAGTAATTGAAAGCAGCTTACGCTCAAGATCCAGTTCAACAAGTAGAGCTTGAATAGCTGCAGCCAAGTTCTCTCCACTATGGGGACCATGGAGCTCTTGGAATTCAAGGACTTTCTCTCGATAGTCAAATTCTTCTGTAAGCCAATGGCCAATGACACCCAGAATTGGGATATGGTTCTTGCTGGTCCATACATCAAGGGACAGAGCGATTGTTTGGCATGTAGTCGCAAGCTCTTCTTTCAACTTAGCACACTGTAAGTTGAAGTCTTCCAGAAGACGCTGTCGAAGTGTATGTCGAGAGGTAAATGGGAGTGAAATCCCTGGTATATCCTTGAATAATTGCTGAAATTCTGGGGACTCAATGACTGTGAATGATTGTTTGCTGCTAATAACCCAACGAAGAAGATTATTCTCAAGAAGTTGTTGAGCTGTAATCTTTCCCTTCTTTCCCCAGAGACTAATAAGATTAGGCTTCGGAGCTGGATCAGGGATGGAAACAGTAGGTGGTAGAACACCATGCTTCTCTTTCAAATGATGCCGAATGTTGGTGGTAGAGCCATGCCGTTTGGAGTCCGTTGTAGACCAGTTGCATTGTGTCCCATCTTCATTGGTGATAGCACAACAAAACTCTCGATCAGTGACCTTTTTCCTTTGACTCCTCTTCTCGATCCATTATATCAGTCGTTCGGAATATTTCTTATCAAGAGATGTCTCCACATCCAATCATTCTTTTGGCGTGGATTCGAGCTTAGCGAACTCGTGGCTGGTTGCTGGGAGGCGGATTCTGAAGGTAAAACTTCATCGAAAGATTCAAGAAGAGAATCGATCTTGGTACCGATTGCTGATTGACTATCGCCAAAGGGTGGGGAGGATGGGACCGGCTCTTCCTGGCTAGAAATCCAGTCTTCAGGTCCATCATTCAAAGCGAAGTAGTCTAGACGGTTCCCACGGGTTTGCATGGTTGAAGTATGAGGGATAGAAAGGGTGAAGTTGGAACTCATTACCTATACTAATGATGATATTTAGAAAAGTCTGCCTACTAGTCCTAATTTGGTTAATTTCAAATGACATGTGATAGTCTGCCGATAATTATCGTATCGACGAATATTCGCGAATACGATATTCGCAACTCAAAAGCCTCGCCGATAATATCGGCAATTTCGAATATTCGCAACAGCCCTAGACAAATTCGAGCTGCAGAAAACCTTGAATCTGGAACACCATGCTTTGCTCGTTGTTTTCAAGAACCCTTCTCAAGGTTTCTGGCAGTAATTGCAATCGGCGGCCGATCTGCTTGGGGTGAGCGTTACACAACAGCATTTGTATGCTCAACTTATCTCTAAGCTGAGCTGTCAGGCGGTCTGAGGTGGTAAGCGTAGTCTTCAGGAAGCGATGAAGTCGACGAAGGCTTTTTGAGCTTCTCACGCTCGCAATACTTTCCACGAAGCCGATCGCACATCGTGATACCCGAAGCAAGGTATCTCGGGGTTGTAAAATGCGGTGAACAGAAGCGTAACGGACGCTACTGATTACGCGATGCCACCTTTGAATCGATTGTGTAAGTGGACAACAAGATTGGGCCTCTAATTTCTCATTGTAGTCGGTCAAAAATTCGAAAACCTTATGCAACTCGATTGCCTCAGAACACGTCCACCCTGCGGCGTGAGATTCGGGCAAGAGCCATTTCTGAAGAAATTGAAAGAAGTGGACTTCAAGGTGGCGTTGAATAGCTTTCAGAATAGCGTGTTCAGCAGGAAATGGGATAGAAGATTTCAAAATTCAAGGTAGTGACGCTGATAGCTCCTGAGCGTCTATTCCGAAGGCAAAGAGAGCCAGTATTAATCTGGAAATGGAACATGCGCACTGACCTGCCAGAACTAGAATCTCTTCGCACGGCATGACTACGTTTTCCAAGATATAGGCGTGTGTGTGTGTGTGTGTGTTTCATTTACCCTGACCCCTCGCAAA
>QAGG01000254.1:0-20431 GCA_003138045.1 Penicillium sp. MA 6036
CACTGGATGATTTCCTCATCTGAGATAAGTATGTTTTGGCTCGGAACCGAGAGCCAGTGGATAAAAGTTGTATGTACATCATACCTAACGGCGGCGGCCAAAGTAATGCCGACAGCGAGTTCAACCGAGTCTTGTGGAGCGAAGCGAAGCGGACATTTTTGGCAGAAAACACAACTCGCGGGTCGGCAGGCGAGTCTCGACAATTCTATCCGTACCGCCTCACGACGTAGCAAAACCAGCTCATCTATATTAATCGACACTTATTGTTAATCTGACTCTGGGAACTAACACATAGACCCTGGAAACGCCAAAAGCAATTCTAGGAGCTGTTTGTTCTCTGGGAACTCCTCTTTAGCTCCTGGGGCCATTTCCTGTCTCCAGGAAACTGAGTTCTACCCCTGGCATCTCCACTATACGATCCTGATTGAATACGAACTGGTTTTGGGAACACATTGGCTGGATCTGGGAGCTGTCGCGCTCCTGGGACCCTACTTGTGGATCCTAGAGTCAATATTTTGCCTTCTGAGGTCGCGGAAAGCCCTTACAAGACACCTTCACCAGACCTGCGCACCAAAATGAGTCATTAAATCACTCCCGAAAACTCAAGCCATAGCCCAAGGAACCGCACTTGAGGTTCCAGGAGTTGGTGAAACTATCCACAGGAACATGACTTTGGTTCCCCGAGGTGGATGTCCTACACCCTAGAAGCTACGTCGGGGCTACTTAGCTCCTAGAAGTCCGTCGGAGATCGAGCATATATAATAGCTTGGGTGCATGGTCGCTGATCAAACATTGTGCCTTTTTGGCCTGTTAGCCTAGTAGTCAAACACAAGCAACCGCATCCCTGACATTGCCCCCAGAGACGGCACTAAAGCCCCTGGGAGCAAGAGAGCTCCTAGCGCCAAGATGTGCATTCCCAGGGCTGATAGAGTTCTCAATAGGGGCGCGACTGATTTTGTGAGGGTGGGAATGGAGACTCTAAAAGCTACGTACGATTTCTTGGGGCCATGTGATCACTGGGAAGCTCACATTATTCCCGGGTCGACTTTTGAAATGTTGACGGCCATCATGGTTGATGCGATGAAGATTGATGGATATTTACGCAGAGCAGGTCGTCAACCATCACCTGTCTCCTACATCAAGCCACTCAGCATACTCCTCCATATTGGCCACGATTGGTTAGCTAGTCAAATCAATCGATGAGCATGCTATGGTTCCAATCAGGTAACTGAATTGGTAAATTATCGTAGCAACTCTGCAAAGTCCATTCCTTGCGTGACCCTATTCGTTGCACCTCTCTAATGCTCCTGGCCCTCACCTCTCTCATTCTCCGAAAGTCAACATCAAATTCTGTGATTGTTTTTATTCGTAATTCCCGCTGGCTTTTTCTTCACAGCCCTACTCTAGGAAGCAGTTCGAACCGTCTCTTTGACTGTTTTGTAGCTCGGTACGCGTACTCTGCTAGTGATCGCGTTAGCCTCGTAAGACAAGACGCAGGAGAGAAATAATGGCCCTTAGAACACCGAAAGCGGCCTGTCCAACGGTTCCCATAATACATGTGGTATGGAAAGTGGCTCACACTGTCAAAAAAACTCGAAGCATGTCTGAAAGCCGTGGACGTGGCTGGCAACATAACCCCCCAACGAGAGACCAATCACGCTCACAGCAATTTGAATGCAACTGTAGTAGAATCTAGCGGTGCAGTTCTCTTGTAGCCACTTCGGGTAGACCACAAGGACAAACCCAAAGATGGAACACAGGGCTGGGACCAAGGCCACAACCACCATGCCTACAACAACTTTATCCATGAGGCTTTAGAACATTAGAATGTGATATCCAGAATGGGGTCGCTCGAGGTGACGAGGTCAGATTTTGTGCGGTCTCGCAGCACGACCGCAAAAGGCACAGTGGCGGAACTGAGACCGGCAAGGGCCAGCTAGGTGGTGGCAACGAAAAGGATAGCGAGACGCATTCGAATCATAGCCCCGGCAGTATTAGGAGGCATTTTGTGTCCGTAAACACAAGTGGATTGATAACAAGAGGGTGAGGTTTGTTTTGCTCAGAGTAATAGCCGAGGAAGTAAAGGGGGAAAGAAAGAAAGATGAAGAACATCAATATCCCCGCGCACCGTGAATTTATGTGTTATGTGCTCTTCACACCCATACTGCCTTATCGACGAATGGTCCAGCTGACAGTGGGCAGTGTGAGGTGCCTTTTCATACTTTGTCGGAGAGTGGCAATCCTTATAGGCGTTTTGTAGGTAAGAATATCAAGTAAAAGCACCATCTCTATCCTTGATATCTATGGCCACGGAACCCGTCTCCAATCCTTGGTAGTAGAACAGCTCTACGGATTACCCCGTGTAGTCCTAGATTTACCGTGCTGTGAAACAGGGCCAGTATATCATCATCATCTCCAAGACGGGTGATGGATTGTGCATAACATATTTCAAGTCAAATAGCGATCCCAGGAAAAGTTCTGATACAGAGAGAGTTGGTCTTGGTATTTTTGCCTAGGGTGTCAGAGATCGAGCATACATAGAAGCTTGGGTGTTTGATCGCTGACTGCCTTTTTGGCCTGTTAGCCTAGTGGTACAACCGAAGCAACCGCATCCCTGACATCGAGGGACAAATTCTTTGCTGTTGATTGACAAACTTCCGAACACTTCCACAAGAAGACAACTACTATTTTCTTTTGTTTCTGCTTAGCTTACTGTATTTTTTGCCAGCTAGCTTAGGATCTGCTTCCAACCACAAGGCATCCCTCACTGTTCGGTGATCCGACGCGACCGATCAAGAATCAATTCTGAACCAGGAAATTTAACAAAGCCCTGGTAGTGATAAGGTAACTAACATATCTTAGCGAGCTATTTATGGGCGAAAAACCCATCTGCTGTTGGAGTTCAGTGGTTTCTTGGTTCAACGTTGATGTAAACGTTGACATCAACTTTCTCACATTATTCACCCCCCGTACATCGTCAAAGGTACTTATCTAAGAATACTCAGCGGATGTATCAGCACGATACTATCAAGCTATTTTGGAAGAGTTCAAAGGCCCAGTGCTGCTGGAAGCACAGTGATCTGAAAACATTCCACGGGTGGTATCATACTAGCGCGCTACTAGC
Organism: Penicillium sp. MA 6036; assembly: GCA_003138045.1. NCBI lineage: Eukaryota > Fungi > Ascomycota > Eurotiomycetes > Eurotiales > Aspergillaceae > Penicillium > Penicillium sp. MA 6036. Next base: position 3,125 of record QAGG01000254.1, read on the forward strand.
GGAGTATTATCGAGGATATTAAAAAGCTCCAGTAGTCCTGAAAGCACAAACAGGACTCCGCCGGTCATCTTTTTTACTTTGGCTTTTCGCGAGGCTGAATCATGACGCAATGGTAACCTCCGAGATATCGGAAATACAACTCCCTTCCGCATGTTTCTTTTCATGACCAACTCCAATATGGCATCCAGGTTGCTCCCCGGAATGCGCTTCAAATTTATTGGTGGCTCGGGCACACGTGGATAGGGCAACTGGATTGAAACATCGTTCGTTCGCTCATATAATTGGTCTACGTACCGTGATTGAGGCAACAAATCAACATCTGCAGTCCTCCTAGGAGCCGGCGCTGATATTGGTAACCCGCGAAAGCTTGATAGTGAGTACATCTTTCATGGTAGACATCAAACATTTCGAAACTCATTACTGCCCCATGGTAGACACCATTATAGATTCTTTTGCTCCAATAACCTTGCCAGTGTAGTACCATCACTAGAAAGACCAAGCAATCATAATGGGCCATAAGCTATCACAGGTACCAAAGAGGTCCAATACTCCAGACACAGAAGGAAACAATGAACTTACATGACAAACTGGTATCGCTTTTAGCTCCTCTTCTGGGGAATCGATCAGCTGGCAATCTATCTCATGGATGCAATGAACCGGCTGAAAATTTCCGTCGAGTCATTGGCCGGTTTGTCCACGGGAATCGCGGCCACACAAGCCAGGTTCTAAAGCCATCTGTTGACCAGTCCACTGGCTCTGTAGCTAGAGAGATATCTACCTCTTTTCCTAGCTCGAGGGACTATATGACGCCTCCAAGCGCCTCCAAGCGCCATAAAGCCTGAAAATCAAGACCTGCCCCTACCGAACGTGAGAATGAGAGTAGCCGACTCCTCAAAACCTCCCACGAAAGCAACGTCGACAATCATGCCCCGCATCTCAAAAGCAGGGCCGCTCACAACTGGCGGCCCGGAGAGATAAAGGTTACTTCGTCACGATATTTGCTCGTCAATTTTCAAGGACAAATCATGCTATCATAATATAGACAGCAAGATTATAAGAACAGAAAGCGCCTCAATCATACAGCTGCTCCTCATCTGCAGCAGCACACTTCCGGCACTTCCCTTTTGGCTGTGTCGGTAGGAAAGTAGATTCGGACACAGCGTCTGTTTCCATCTCCACAAGTTTTGGCGCCCAACTTGTGGAGACACGCCAAGGAGCGCGTCTCCTTTGAGAAATATGTCGACGATCGATGGATGTGGTTTTTTCTTGGCGTCCTACTCAGTGGGAGGACATTGACATAATGCGCGAAGATGGGGTCAAAAAAATGGACCCGAAGGTAAAATCCTGAATAAGGTCGTACAGCGACCCTGGATGGGATGGTTCTATCCGGGGCTATGGTATAATCTATACTCAGCGGGATTTGCGATCAGCAGGCTTGACGTATATATATTCGAGACGGGCATGCACCCACCAATCAGAGGGTCGTTGAGGCCGTTGAGTCAATTGCTTCAAAAAAAAGAACTCACCGAGTTTCCTGATAAGTTCCCTGCTTGGGGCTTTCACGGGATCTCGCGTTTCGCTGATCAGACACTTCGTAATGACGAAAGAGTGGAGCTACTTTTTCCATGGTCGCGCGACAAGCTTTGACAGGTCAACTTTTTTTTTTTCCTCTTCAAATTGGAGTCTTGCGCTGATATTGCATTGCATGATCGGTTTGATGATCATCTATCAAGATGAGTCTGAACAATAGTAATACCGACAGGCCTGTTAAAGGTAGGGTACATTCATCATATTTCGATCTATACGCATGAACCCAGCCCTAACACCCACCAGATACCGTGCAAACCCCCGAATATGAAGCTCCTCGCGGCACGCAAGAAGAAGGAAGCAAACATGAAGGCCTAGGCACCAATCCCGAATTCAGTATGGCTGGTTCTGGCGCCCAAAACCCAAACAACCACAATCAAGCCCCATATATTGACAAAGAATACGATTCCTACAATCCCCAATACAATCAACCCGATGAAGGACCAACATGGAGCTTAGCCCAACCATTTCCGCACATCATGCGACCGGGGATGCGCCACGGTGCCCTCCCAGAAGATAGAGATGAAGACAAAGAAGCCATGCACAACGGCGATCCCATCGAGGACCCCGAAGTAAAAAAACAGCGATCCGTCGAATCTCGCATGAACAGAGTCAACGCCCCAAATCAGGACGGCTTCTTCAACACTTGGTCCAAAATCCGCCACTACCTGCGCGAACCACTAGCCGAATGGCTCGGCGTAAGTGACAAGTCCTCACCACACGTCCCAATCCTATCTAACACACCCAGACAACAATGTCAATGACAATCGGTCTCTGCGCCACTTTGTCAAACTTCACCTCTCAAGGCCAGGCAGGGTCTTACCCAGCTCAGTGCCTTGCCTGGGGCTTTGGCATCATGGTTGCCATCTACACTACCGGTGGTATCTCCGGTGGACACATGAACCCCGCAATTACAATCACACTTTCTGTATTCCGAGGCTTCCCAGCGGGCCGCTGCGTCGTCTATATCGCGGCACAATTGCTTGGCGCAATCACGGCGGGCGGGATATCGTACGCCCTGTATCATGATTCGATTGTTAACGCTGCGGCTTCGTCGAAAGTCCCTCAGAACGCGAGTATCGCGGTGCAGGCGCTGATCACGGCTCCCAAGGCTTTTGTGCAGCCTGCGACGGCATTTTTTACAGAGTTCGTTGGAAGTGCGCTTCTTGTTGGTGCTATCCTGGCGCTGGGTGATGACCACAATGCCCCGCCTGGTGCGGGAATGCAGGCGTTTATTCTGGGGATTTTGATTTCGATTGTCATTCTTGCGCTTGGATATAATACTGGAGGGTGAGTTCCCGTACGTGTGTTTCTGAGGTTTGATGGGCTAATGCTGAGATAGGTCCTTTAATTGTGCTCGCGACTTTGGTCCTCGACTCGTTGCTGTCATGGCGGGTTGGGGCGGAAATCTCTTTAGAGAATCGCATGCTTGGTGGATCTGGGGACCCTGGTGTGCTGATATTACTGGTGCCCTTTTTGGTGCTTTGGTTTACGATATGGCTATCTTCACAGGTGGTGAGAGTCTAGTCAATTATCCGCCGCGACGACGCAAGCGGGCTTACCGGGTACGAGCTTTGAATTTCAAGAAGAAGCTTCGCTTTAGGAAGAATAAGGTTGCTGATCTTGAGAGGTCTGTTCGGGAGACTGAGGAGTGAGTTAGGAGGTAATGGTTGATCGAATTTCAAGACAAGACAAAACCATAGCATGTCGAACTGAGGGGTGATATTTTACCACTAAGGACAGTGTAAAACCTGTTTAGTACGATACAGTTGGCTGGGCCATTTTCTATCGTTATACCTAGGTATCGCACTTATAGTAATGCATTTATATATTTCTACTTTACGCACAAATCTTTATAGGAAATAGCTCCTTATATCCTTCTTTTTTTGTTCTTTAACCTTCTTTCCTGAATTAACCTCTGATGTCTATATATGCCAGTTATTAACTGCGTTTCACCCTGATCTTCCTGCTATTCATATAAACGAAGCGTTTCCAATGCATGAATAGCATCATTTACCAGAACCAGACGGATTTCAGGTATAGTGTCTGCATCATCATCACTAGCCTTATCATGTTCTCTGGGAAACTGGCTTAGCACTATATTATCTATAGTCTCAATGCCCTCTTGAACTATCTCATCCATAGGATTTAGGAATTAAGGAACTTCTCGATACTCATTGGTTCTAGTAATAAAGGCTTAAGCGTAGTTAAATCAGCATTTAGTTCATCAATCAGCTGCTGCTGTATTTGATGGTCTTCACCCTTATCCATCAATGCTATGTCAAAGCAATTGGTGATAGTTTGAGCGGAAAAATCGAATTGTCAGGCCTGAATCCCCCATTTCAATGCTTGAAGCACATTCATAGATTGAATAGGATCACGACCGGCGTTAAATTCAGCTACCATAAACCTTAACCACGGGCGTTTCCAGTAGGCCTTTCAGGTTCTGGTAATACCTGATCCAATGGTTGAAACCGGCTTGTTTAATTAGCGAGAAGCCAGATAATCAAGGTGTTTTAAGCGGAAAAGTACTATTATTAATAGTCTTTACTGCGGATTCATGCGCAGAAAAATTATCCGTAAGAAGCACTGCCTTCCGATCAATCATTTGGTTATCAACCCATCGAAGCCACTCTTCAAAGATCTTGCCGACTATCCATGCTTTGGTATTGGATCTTTATTGAATATTGAAATTTTTGATTTTCATTTGAGCGGCGGTAAAAGCGCAGGGTTTTTGAGCCGTTCCAATAACCAGGGAAGTAATTTCTCAGAACCGTCAGAGTTACAGCAGAATAATGCTGTAATCCTTGATTTTTGTTGCTTTTCTCCTGGTAAATTCTTCGTAGAAAGGCTTCGATCCGGGGTTCACCTCCAATAAAGTGCAGTTTCATCATATTTAAAGATATCTTTTGGATGGTATACTTCGAGTGCTTGCCGGATAGGGATCATAGTCATTTGCCGACTCTGGTGTGCTTCCATCTTCGCCAGCGTAAATGCGATTCCGAATTGATTCTCGGCTTTGGAAGGCTGCTAGCCAACCATTACTGAATGAAGGCATAGATTGACCTTTGTACGTCGGTATTTGGGTCCAGAAAAGCCGCGCTTTTTCCCGGATAATTTCTTGCGTAATTGGGATATTCTCTTGCGCGAGAGTGATCCAATGTATGAGTGCGGCTTCGAGGTCTGGCCACTTAGCAATACGGCACCTCTTCGCTTTAATCGTATGCTCGGTTGGATCGGTGTCTATTTAGAGGAGAGGATAGCGGATAAAGTAGACTGGATAGGACGATGATTGTAGGTTTCATTAAACCAGTGAGCAAGCTGGTTTTGGGTGGCCGAAGGCTGCTCGCGGTGCTGCACTAAGAGCGATTTTTTGCTTGTTCGTAATGAATTGACGAGACATTTTGATTGGTTGAATATTAGGTAATTGTGGGGATAATGACCTGGATAGTACGATAAATGTAAAAGGGGCTGAGAGAAATGCGATATATTGCTGTAACGGAGAAATTGCGATATTTGTATGGGAAACAGAATTTTTCGGCAAAAGATTATCGCACTGACTAGGTGATCGCACCTACTTCATTTGCTATGCCCGTACTAGTCCGTACTCTAAAGACCACGTTCCGAAATTGTATAGAAAAATACACCTCAAGTGCTGTGCAATGGCCTCATTGGCCTATTCTAGTACTAGTGCATACTGCATCTCTTGGAACTGATAAATCTGTGAGAACGAGGAATTGATGTACTGACTAGTACTGAGCGTGTCTAACAGAATCAAATGATTGGTTGAAAGTCTCAGGATGTGCTGAACGAACTTGGGGGCCTACACAGACGAGCTTCGTCGTGTTACCACGCCGTACCTCCGAGTTTGCCCGGAATACCATATTAATACTAGGGGGAATTTTGTGAACGATGATAAGCCTGTCCCGAAGGATCCTAGTGGTATTTGACCACCCCCCTCAGCTCGTTACATTGTCCACTTCTCAATTGCCAAATACCTATGTTTCCTTTTTCGCTATCTCAATGGACGTATATATTGACCTACATTGACCAAACCTCCCCGTTGCAAATCTAGTCATTTCATTGGTCGCTACTCGATGCCGACGCGCGTAGTCCCGCACCGGGAACGCAATCTTCGATATCCCCGATCGAAATAACGACCGCACCTCCGCACGCCAGTCTACCCTGCGAGTTTTGCGTTATGATTATTAAAGAAGGCGCTCCTCATCCCAACCAGCAGGAGCATGCTTTCCAACGCGAAGTCCTCCCTCAGAAACCATGTCCAGAAGTCGCCCTTGCCTCGCAACCTCTCGCTCCTGCAGATGCGACCTCGGCCCTAGGCACTAAACGAGCCGCTTCCGCCTCCATCCTCTCGAGCCAGACTATCGGTGCTCAGGCCAAGGTAGCGATCCCTCGTCAACGGACTGGTATCGCTCAGCTATATAATCGCCGAGTGCCCCGCGCATGTGAATCTTGCAGAGCTCGCAAGACGAAATGCAGTGGCGATACCCCTGTTTGTCGCCAATGCCATAAGCTCTGGGCGAAATGTAATTATCCTCAAGGCTGGAGGGAAAAGACAAGAAAGTCGGTGCATCTATATCTAGTGGTTTGGACAGAAAAGCTCGGAACAACCGGGACTGGCTTTGAGTGGTGAAGACATGCTGACGCAATGCTTTGACTAGACAAGTTGAAAAACTTTCGGATAAAGCACAAGAGTATGAGTCTATGTTGAAAGATTTGAGGAATACCGTTGAGACCGGTGCTGCGGAACGGATCAAACACTTGCTGGACAAGGTTTGTCAATCGATGTTGATGTCAGCACTTTCGCTAAGAGTTCCGTCACAGCATGACTTGGACACTGAAGAATCACCCACTCAGTCTAACTCCGCAACGCCCCAAGATGACAGCCCGGAAAATGAAGTGCCATCCTCACCTTCGTCTATCGGCTCGCTTGAGGCGATTGATCGAGTTGAAGAGGACCTTAATAGATCTGAACATACGAGAGCAACCGGTTATATGGGTAAGAATTCAGAAATAACTTGGTTGCAAAGACTGCAGAGAGAGGCAGAGGAGCGTGCTCAAGGCCTTCCAGGCAACCTGAAGCCGGACCAGGATAGAAAAATCGACAATGCGCTATCACTTCACGCTGTCAACTACCACCTAGACTATTTGGAAATTTCCGTTACCGGAGTTGTCCAGCCATATGCCATGCCTTCTCGGCAAGTGGCAGATCATATGTTCGAGGCCTATCTGACCACCGTGCACCCATTCTACCCTATTATCAACAGACCTCTTTTTGCAGCGCAGTATAAAACGTTCTTCGACAGTGCTGCGCGACCTGGCGACAAATGGCTTGCTATCCTGAACATGATTTTCGCAATAGGTGCCAAGCATGGCCATCTGACAGACGCACCGTGGCGCGGAGACGAGAACGATCACTTGGTGTATCTGACGAGAGCCCGAATCCTCAGTATGAACGATGGTGTCTTGTTCAGCCACCCTAATCTCCAGCAAGTTCAAGTGGAAGGCCTGATTGCCTTCTACCTCCTCGCATCCGGCCAGATCAATCTGTAGGTTTTCACGTCCCTAAATCTTCAAATCTGGTTAGCTCACAAGTCAGAAGGGCGGGGAGAATCTCGGCGTTGGCGGTGCGATCGGCGATTGCCCTTGGAATTAACATGAAAAGCAGTGCACCTACCACCACGGATGTGTCCAAGGAGGCTCGCTATCGAGTCTGGTGGTGTCTTTATACATTTGAGCACATGCTTGGAACTATGACTGGTCGTGCAACTTGCATCCAATTTGAAGCGTGCACCTCGCCGTTCCCGATTCCATTTGAAGAATCCCAGTTCCATGAACCTGGTGCTCTTGATGTCCTTACAAACTCCACACTACGGGACGAGCGAATCAACAACGTAGTTGTCAGTGCACATGTAAGACAAATGCCGCTTAACCCCGCAAATGGCAAAGAAGCTACAAATCACACCCGAGCACGAGACATCTCATGGATCAAAGGGTTGCCTGTCAACTACGGACTTTGTTATCTGCACTACTGTGACTTGGCAGTCCTCGTGCAGGACATTGTCAACAAAGTCTACTCTACGGACTGTGTGATGATGCCTTGGGCACACATTGAGAATCGCATCGGAAGACTCAAGAGTCAAACAGAGATGTGGCAAATCAGTCTTCCATCGGGGCTTGACTTCACGCAAAAGCATAACGATGGACCAGAGGTACTCCGGCTCAAGCTGTCCTTGGCATTACATTACTACAGTGCACGCATACTGTTGGGACGCCCCTGTATCTGTCGGCGTGATTCGAATCGAACAGGTCCCAACGCAACTTTCAGCCATGACATGGCTGTGACCGGGTTAGAGTCTGCTTGCCTCATGCTAGATCTTTTTTCGGATGAGACAGATGCCATTCAACTGTATCGAATCGCACCATGGTGGTGTGTCCTCCACTACCTCATGCAGGCGGCAACTGCCTTGCTTCTGGAGTTATCTTTCGGTACGGTTCACCTGCCAGAAGAGGAGAATAAATTCATCCAACTTTCAAAGAAGGCCACTCGCTGGCTCTTCGCAATGTCTGAGCAGAGCATCGCCTCACGACGTGCTTGGCAGCTTTGCGATCGGAGCCTCCGCAAAATTGCCCAATGCATGAAATATGACGTCAGCGATATGCCTGAATACCCCCACCACCCGGAGCCTACTACCACCACTGGCTGAGAAAGGGGCGATGGTCCTGTGCCTCACAGCGTTGGCGGTTACTGGGGCCCTCAGCAGGAGCATCTGCCTTCGTTTGTCCCGGCCTCAACCCCTGGGGGAGATTACTATACCTTCCCGACTGCTTCAACCATAGATTTGATGTCCACTTTGACCGCTGAAGCCCAGGCTTCATATTTACCTTGCAATTCAATCAGTGGAGAGATGATGCAATACCTCTTCCCACATAGCAATGAGAGAGGCAACTGGGGACATTGAAATGGAAGAAACCAATGCGAAAGGCAGAAATAAATACGACGAAAAGAATAGACGTTGTTCAACGGTACTTAATTGAAAGCGAGGTAATCTGGTGCCTTTGCCTCACCTTCTCTTTGCATGCAGACTTGGACCAACAACCGTCTGCGAAGGTATGGCTCACCTGCCACGAAGCAAAACAAAACATCAGCATTCCCCTGGTCTTTTGGAGTTCTAGGTCTGAGGAGGCGCGAGATGCCATCCGAGGACAATGAGGATCACCCAATGAACACCAGGATTTCAATTTACAAGAAACTATTTTTTTCGGATATCGCGGTGGCATAAGCCCATTGTGGCTTGGATTCTGCACCAGTAGACACATCATGTTCGCCTAAGATAAAAAGATCAATTAGCTTCGCGGCCATTTCTTACCGACGAGATCACTTACAGTTGTCTTCGTCAATGCAGCCACCATTCATGCGTGAGGTTGAGGCGGAAGTCGCCTACAATCTCATACTCGAAATCGTGGACTTTTCTCCTAGCCTCGCTTTAGTGTGGTGTTGGTTGTGTTGAGCTGTGGGTCTGTCCGACCAGGCTTCGGAAAGCGAGGTCAGGATGTGTTCGACTCGTCAACCCGTTGAAGCTTAGCCCAACGTTATCAACACTCGATATTAGAACTTGTGACCATGAAAATATGTTAAATAAACACCTACTTTTTTTCCTGAATTTCTTTGCTTAATGACGATAAGTTCTACAATATTCCATTTGTCGGGGTTCTGAGGCGTTCAACGAAAGGGAAAGAGGTGTCCTGGAAATATATTCCCTTAACAAGCGTTGATCTCCGGCCCTCAACATCGTGAGGCTTGATCAGTTTCCCCGACTGACTATCCCTGTTGCTCAATACACTATAAGCAGCCTGCTTAAAAGTAGACTGACTCGAGTCAGAATTTCACTGCTTCGACTGACTGTTGTGATGTGAGGCTGGTGCAGATCAGGAACCAAGCCGCACCGTCGGAATTAGCTCCGAAGTGTCTATACAGACGACCAAGTTGATTGGAAATCAACTTGGCTCATTGTTATATATATAGGCACATGTATCACTCTGAAATAATAAGTCAAATGATACCTCTGAACTACAACACCTCTCAATCAGCAATGGAAGGGAAGGCTCGTGTTCTTTCTTCGTAGTCCTACACCGACCCAATAATCTAGAACCTGAGATCATATAGGTATTTTGGCTAACGCTTGGTTCATTTCTCTTTCTGGCTATTCCTGCTTTACCCCTTTCATCTGTTAGAGACTTGAGATGCGGAAGAAGTGCCTGTGTTTCAAATACAGTTCTAGGAGGTAATGTGAGGGTCTCACGTATACATAGAGGTGAAAGTGTTTCAAGATGAACAATCAATATTAAGAACAACTATAGTTGACTCTAGATACAAGACGTAGCTTCGCGTTCAGGGGAACCCATATACACCATGTGGGTCCCGCGCAGATCATTTCTCTATCCGTCCTTTATGCTTCATGTATATCTCTGACTGAAACAGGAAATAGCCCCAGGAGCTAAATAGTAGTTCCCAGATGATGCACGGCTCCTGGAGTTGCTTGAGGTTTCCAGGGTCAATATATTGATTCCCAGAGTCAAATTAACGATCAAATCAATGCATTTGCTTTGTCACCAAGGGAAAGGAATGGGTATTTTGTAAGAGCTAGCGGCATCCACTTCAGGTATTTCTCATGATACAATGCAAGATTGGGTGTTTTCGTCAATTGATGGCAATACTAGAAACCAGGCTATCTGAATCTAAACGCTTCGAATAGTGGGCGGTCACAATGACAGCGCGGTAAAAGTTCAACGAGGTTTATTTGATTTATAGCCTCCGACGAATTAGAAATATACTTGCACAAAATTGCCTACCACGTCAATGGACCTTGACAGAGTCTCGGCGTGGTGAAGCTCGTCATCGGTGCATAGTGTAATATTTGGTGGTCCCCCTAGTCATTCGTGTCTTCTCACTGTTGCCACATTTTGCTGTCAAGATAAACGCGGACCGAGGATGAGGCCGATGCAACGGAGGTTGATGTTTCGTTGACCCTGGTGACAGATTGCCAGCACTTCACAGCTGTTGATATGTACAGTATTGCTGTGAAACTTGAGCTAATGTGGAAGGTCATGGAAATTCACAGTCATTCAGTCACTCGTACCAGAAGTGTCACGTTAGACTTGCAAGACCATCACTGGTGGATGGATCTGGCTCACGCGACCATGGTCACCTTTTCGAAAACTCCTTCACCCGCTGGGACCAAGCTCCACGCAGTTCTCAGCCAATTTCTCGTACCTTTTATGATTTGATCCTTTTGGCATCTCTCAAACAATGTCCCTCGTCCGCCTTGTTTTGATGATTTTATACCGAGGCCCACGTTGAGAAGTGCTATTGGGTAAAGGCGATGGAAGCGAAGGGCTGTGGCTCATTTCCCGAGTCGGTCGTATGGAGCTGGGCTGACCGCGACTAAAGGATTTGTGATGGAAGGCGCCCCCGATCTTGTGAAATCCAAAGTAATAAAGCAGCCGAACGAGAGATTGGTAGCTTTTAGAGGACATCCTTGAAAGTATATGCGCAGGAAGTTTGCTTTCTGGGGCGACGAAGAAAGATTGCCCATTCTCTGACCAACGCATTGCCTCCCCATTGGTCGAATCATCAAGGATTCTTCCATATATTAATTCACAAGGCAACAGTATTGATGTTCCAATGGATGCTTCACTTACTCGCTCAGGCTCTGAATGAAGTCGGATGCGTGTAGCCTGAATCCTGGTCTTGCATCGTTCTCAATGGCACCTTCTGGTAGATCTGGATCATTCAGTTCTTCATTAACCGTTTGACCCGACCGGGCATTGCTAGCATGCTGGATAGTCGTAGTGTTGGATGGTGAATCTCGATAACCTGAGCTTTCATATTCTGCCGAGGCAACAGGGCTGTAAGACTTTTCATTTGGAACAGAGGATTGAGCACCGTCAAATGATAAAGCTCCTCCCCCGTGGTTGGCGTGTTGCTTATTTTCAGAAAGTCGAGAGATCAGATCGCGGTGATTCCGGAGACTTCGCGCAACAAGCGAAATTTGTTCCAAGACTACATTGCTCGGCCTTAGCTTCCTATACAACATCGCAGGTCAAATATTTAGGCACTCAGCTTCCCCTATTGCTTTCTGAGCATCAACAAGCTCCTGCAATACCGTGTCGTTTGATTGGAGCTCCTTCTTGCAATCGTCTTTATCTGGTCAAGGGAGGAGAAATCGCCAAGGCCTACCAGATCGTAATAGTTTGAGATCATTTTCTGATAGCTCAACGCTAGAATTCCCAATCTTAAGATGCGCTAGGCCCTCAAACTGGGGACCCGCAAACAGAACAAGCTTCGTCCAGGTCAGCGGTGGTCCTTCCCTCACGGGCGGTGTGGCAATCGAGAAAAGGCTTTCTAGACTTTTGCTCAGGCTCTTGCTAGTCAAATCCTCTCCACGGCCAAAGACAATACTGCCTGCCACCTTCGTTTAGTACTAACAAATGGTTCGATAATTCGGTTGAAAATTCGGAAATGGAGATATTGGCAAGCCTGAGAGGGCTAAGACTTTTATCGTGATGTTGAGAAATAAATTGTTTGTTATGTTCTCAATGGTTTGGCATACTCCATCGCCGGAATCTTCGTTGGAAGGCGTGGTCATCATTTCAGGACCACAGGCTTGAGCGTACCTCGGGGCTCAAGGAGAAAAAAGGGTAGGAGGATATGCAGTGGCGTTGATTGTGTTGCAAAAGCGGGTTAAAGTTCATCCGTATTACTAATTTGTTGACCGCAGCAAGGGTCTACGTTCTCATACATATCCAGTGTGTTGCTCGACTACAATGTCTGCCTAGACAATTTCTGCCAAGCAGAAATTAAAGTTGCAGCGGTGGTATAGGAAAAGGCGGACAGGTTCAGGCATCCAAGTAGATGATGTCCAGCGGGATCGGCGGTGGGCTGTTCCCAGCGTTGTTGGGTTGATAATACTGTCTTCCACGAGTGACTTTTTATGGTACAAGGATGGTTTCTATTGATTTGCCTTTCATGATTTCAATGGGACATGCTGTAAGATCTTGTCCAAGCATCAAGATGCGGTTCCTTCTGGCGAGATGATATACGGTAACCGATTTACGTGTTGCGAGGTCTTGAGTGGCTCATCCTTGATTGGACAGACAGCATCAGTGTGCAAGTCTCAATTTTGGGAAACAGAGTCCTCTGGTCGGCCTGTCGCAGTATGTATCGTGAATGCCACCCGAGAGCTATTTCAATTAACATTATCGGTAATTATTCTGAGAGGACACTACTAATGGCAGAATTGCCTTCGTCAGTAATGCAGCAATCACGTGAGTTATACTGTCGACTTTCGAGCGGGACAGTACGGACTAGTACAGCAAAGTACTTGAGAGTGTGATTCTTGATACTATAGTATAGACCTCGCCAAAAACAATTAGAGGGCGGGAATCGCCTGCCCTCCGCCCTCGCCCGGCCCTCAACCCTCGCGAGGGCCGCCGTCATCAGCCCTCACCCGTCCTCATTTACATAAAATTTTGAGACCTTTCCTAACTGAGCTGTATAATTCTGCTGATTCACCCTCATAGATTACCAGTATTAAAAAGTGTTTTCGTTTCAACAGTAGGTTTACTAGATAATTTCATACATCCGCTCTTAAATTCTAAGAAATTTTATCGTAATTTGATTGACTATAGGAGTTAATAGTATAATTACAGAATCACAATATCTTGAGACCCAGTGGTAGTTAATTGTTATAGAATTGTCCAGTTCTGTAGCGTTAGCATTAATATATATATATATATTCGTCAAGAAGGCAGGTGATGCATACTATGTATCTTAACAACCACTATTTTCATTCTCGACGTTCCTAATTTAGTAGGTTCATTCTATTAATACTAATAGATAGTAGGCTTCCTACTATAGTTCTAATCTTTATAATAAAAGGGCTTTATAACAGTTAATTATAGCGTTGACGTTTAAAATATGAGAGAATTCTTGTTGATTTCACACTAGGTTCGGGGGGCATTTGACTCAGCGAAAAAAACGAGGGCGGATCTACGATTTGAGGGCGGCCCGCATATGTTGAGGGTTTATTACGGGTTTATTGAGGGCGGCCCGCATAAGTCGAGGGCTGATTCGAGGGCCGCCCTCAACCAGCCCTCGGAATTGAACCAGTCAGGGTAGGATACCTATAATAAATAGGTGTTAATGTGATACATTACATTGATAGAGGGAGCAGGCCCAATTTGAAAGGAAATTGAATGTGTTTGTTAGCACAGGTGGACTGTTTAGTACGAAGTAGGTCTCATCCAACCCTCCAAGTCTTATCTGTCTTCTAGATCTACGCAGTACAAAGTATCATTTAGTTAACAATGTCCCAGTTATCTCTATTCTCGGATGCATATCCATCATCTATTTACGATACAATTGACGGCCTCTCCTTTCCGAACGACCAATTCCATACTCCTGATCTCTCAGGAAGCCAGCAAACAAGTGAATCAGTATCGAATCCCGTGTTTCTTACGCCAATTCCTCTCCCTTCGGTTCCTCCTTCACTCGAGCGTGTTGGTCCTGGTCGATCCATCGAATTCGTTCTATACTCTGATATGTCAAAGGATGAATTTGTTGCTTGGTGGTTAGAAACTGAGTTTGGACGCAAGAAACGGCTTCATTGGAGTGGTAACCGTACAGCAGCTTGCTGGCAGCACTTTGATCAAGTTGCCAATGCAAAGACTGGAAAACCAGGCGCGAAATGCCGTCGATGCCATAAAGTCCTAGACCATCCAGCGAATGGGCGATATGGAACGACTGCACTTCATCGGCATTTAGCTGGACCAACCTGTCGTAAATCTACCAGCCAAAAGACCGATATTAAGGATTTGCTTATAAATGCGGTATGTTTAAACCAGGGTTTTGGGGTTTTATTGTAGGGATTCACTAATCAGTCTCTTCATTTAAAGGCACAAAACACACCGGCTACCCCGACGGCCTTTACGCAAGAAGCATGGGAACATAAACTGTTAAAAATGCTTTCCCTTTCACGCCTCCCCTTCCGATTTATCGAGCATGCCGACTTTCGTGACGTTATCGCATATGCCAGGCTTGCCCCAACACAACCCCAGATTCCATCTGCGAAAGCAATGCGGTCTCGACTACGGGGGTACGTCCAAGAGCAACAACAGTCTATACTAAAGCAGCTTCCACCTAGCGTAAAGCTTTCGCTTGCATTAGATTGCTGGACATCTCCATTTGGACAGGCTTTTATGGCAGTCACTGGCTACTTTCTTGATCAACACTGGGAATACCGTGAGATCCTTCTTGGATTCGAACCTTTATCTGGTTCACACTCAGGTGTCAACCTAATTGTGGTGGTATTAAAGCTCCTTCAGCAGCATGAAATCACAGATCGGGCACTTGCAGTGACAACCGATAATGCCACGAACAACAAGACTATGATATCGAGTATCCAAGAATCATTACAGTCCCTTGAACTAAACGATAGCTCAACAATATTTCGAGTTCCTTGCATTGCCCATGTGATTCAGCTTAGTCTGAATGATCTTCTTGGAAAGATGAAGGCAACTCCAAAGAATGAGCACGCAGAGATGAATTGGTCAGAAGATCGTGTCCGTTCTCTTCGTGCAAGGCAACAGAAAAGAGAGATTATTGATACACTGAATAAGGTATACATTCCTAATTCTATTCCACCTATAAATCTAACACGTTTAATCTACCCTAGGTCCGAAACCTTGCGATATATATCAATGCTAGTCCACAGCGGCGGGAGTCATTTTACAACCTTCAGACTGAAGAGCCTAAGCTTGTTCCAATCCAAGATGTTCGAACCCGCTGGAACTCAACGTTTCTAATGCTACGGCGTGCGAAACGGCTTCAGTCAACATTTGATGAGTTTTGTTCCCAGTACGACCAAGACCACTTCGCTTTGAATCAAGAAGAATGGCGACAGATTGAATATCTTCTCTGGATCACCCAGCCCTTTTTCAAATTCACAACTCTTCTTTCGAAGACCAAGGATGTGAGTATTCATTTAATATTCAGTATCTACAATAAGCTCTTCACCCATCTTGAAAAGGCAAAAAATGCGTTAAAACGGAAGAAGGTTGCTTGGAAGCAGCTTATGCTTAGTTCTCTTGAGGCTGCAGAGAAAAAGCTTTCGCATTATTACAGCCAGACCGATAAGATCGATAATAATCTTTATGCGATTGGCACCATTCTCTCACCACAACATAAGCTTCAGTTTTTTGAAGGAAAGGACTGGGAAGATCCAGTGAATGACTGGCGTACGATCTACCGAACAAGTCTCGAGAATTACTTTCAATCCTACAAACAAAGTCATTTAGATGCGCAATCAGCATCAAAACCCCAATCGTCAATGGTTGCAATCTCAGAGCTTGAAATGGAATGTCAGCAGGAGACGTCCCAGCCCTTATCTTCGGGTCAATATGATGAGCTGAAGGAATACCTGGAGAGCGGTAAGTTTATATTTATTATATCATCTGGCCCACACTAGCCTTTTATCTAGGCACCGTGAGAACTCCGACCGCTGTGTTTTGGAAGGATCACCAGCGCCAATTTCCAGCGCTTGCAAACCTTGCCCGCGATGTGCTTTCTATACCTGCTACTGGCGCAGATGTAGAACGTCTGTTCAACTCTGCCCGGGATATTTGTCACTACCGTCGAGGCTCACTAAACCCATCAACAATTCAAGATCTTATGATGTTTATGTGTACATCACAATTTGAGATTGAAGATAGTCAACGGACGTTGATTAATGAGTATCTCTCACATGAAGAGATACAGGCTAATCAGGAGGCAAACAGTACAGACGCTCACCAACTTGAACCTATCAGTGATCATGATGAGTGCGAATCTGATAGGGCAGATGAAGATGAGATTGAACCAGTCCTTGATCCTGCTCAGATTAAACCCTCAGTGTTCCTTCCAGATCAACCCTTGTTCAATGGGCCCCAACTAAAACGCCGACAGCGCGGGCTGTCGGAGCAAGAGGAAGGAGAGCACGAAGACAATAGTGAGCCCAGCCTACCTGATACACAGAACCGGCATTCGGGTAGGGTTCGGAAGCGCTCAAGGCTTCTTGATGGATATGAAGTTGCTTAGTCTGTATGATTTACATATATAATATACGCTATACTTAGAACTTAATTAAATCTATGATTTACCATTCGATACGCTCCCTGATGTAATGCGGTCTCAAGTATGAAATATAATCAAATTGTAAGTCAAATACTCGAAAATACAGGTCGAAACAGCATAAATGATGCAATCATAGGACTTTCTATATTTGTCTTGTTTGTCGGCCCTCAAAATGTTTGGAGGGCCGTATAGTGACGGCGGGCAAAAGACCAGCCCGACCCGCGGGCGAGCAATGCCCGCCCTCCGCCCTCAAAATTGCGGGTCCGCAGGCGGCCCTCAGAGGGCGGCTCGCGGGCGGGTGCGAGGTCTACTATAACGTGATCCACGGTCGCCCGAGCGACACGGCCGCGCGAGCGACCCCATCAAAAACCCGCTTCAACAATAATCCATCTTTTTTAACCACAACGTAATGCCTCCCCAACGCTCTGATAAAAAGGAAAAGTTGACAGAGCAGGAGGGTCGCCTTTTATTAGCTATAAAAGCCATTAAAGATGGTAAATATCCCTCTGCTGCAGCTGCTGCACGAG